>JAJIBD010038573.1:0-16160 GCA_021461705.1 Cryptotis parvus
TGACTGTAGACTAAAGACTATAAAACAAGATACCTTGGCTGCTTCCAGATGTCCTTGTAGGGAACTCAAGGCAGTCCACGGAAACACATATGAAAAAGTGATAGCTCTAGGTGGTAGGCATCAAATAAACAGGGATTTAAAAGAAAAATAAGCCCTTAAAGCATGTTCATATTAATATCTGCTTTCCGATAACTGAGGGAGACTAGATCCTTCCCTAAAGGGGCTTAAAGATACAAAGTGATTTCAGTATTACAGAATTAAATGTATTTTATTAGACTTACAGTCCACATACTGAAATACTATTCTGAACATTATTTTTAAACACAATTTCTTTGTATTTTTGTTCTTATAAATTCCCTTTTTATTTTATTCAGATCTCAGAAAAGGAACCCTGATTAATAGAATCTTTTCTTGTTCCTGTTGCCTTTTCTTCCACTCGCATTCTCAGGACACTTTCATGAGGAGTTTTCATATTTATAAAGCTCAAGAATTTAAAAAAGTCATCCTAGCCATCTTTTCCCAAAAAAAATCCCGGAAGCAATCCCTGAAGACCAGTCCTGATTGTGCGACAATTTCACCCAGATCTTCAGCTATAGGGACACAATCATCTGGTTCTACACCATTTTCATTTGACTAAACAAAACATGAAGATTATAAACAATACAGAAAAATCTTTGAAGTAAACTAGAAAAATTGTTTTTGTTCAGAGGTGCCATTTCTTTTTTATAATGCCTTCTACTACTTTGGCTATTAAATGATCATTGTAAAGTGTTGCAAGATTAAATATGTTTAGTGTCTCCATAAAGAAAGCGTTCCTTATTGTCACTCGGTTTGGAAAGAGATAAGTGGACCCCCACCGCCCATGGGTGTCTTTTCTTTTCATATGTCCTCCCATAAAAAATCACTTCTCAGTATTGACTGAAATGCCAAGAAAGCGGGTGCTGTATTACTGAAAATGTAAGAGAAGCTTGAATACTATATTACTGAAATGATATCCCCAGCTCGTTTCACCCCTTTGTCTACTCCCTACATTTCTGATCTACTCTATTTTCGAACTTTCATCTTCAGCTTACTCATGTTCATGTTGCATCCCTTCTAATAAATCAATGGTGTGGCTTTTTCTATTACCGAGGATAAAACTCCTAAGTTCTAGTATCAATACTTTTTTAAAGAACTGGCTTGGGCAGGCCCTGCCAAGCGATTCTCCCTAATATTCCCTTACACTGGAAGCTCTGCGAAGAGGGAGGCCAGACGACCAGCTCAACCAGGTAAGAGTTTGCCTTGCACCTGACCCGGCCCATGCGGACCCGAGGTTTGATCTCCAGCATCCCATATGCCCCCGAGGCACCGCCAGGAGTAATTCCTGAGTGCAGAGCCGAAAGGTAACCTGAGCATGCTTTGGAGTGTGACCCAAAAAGAAAAAAAAAAAAAACTCCTACAAGGAACTACGTCTTAAAAGCATCATAAATGAATTATTGTCCCCTCACCTCTCCATCTGCCAAGTCGATAATTTCATCCCTTTTCTAAAGTCTGTTTCCTTTATTTCCTTTATTATTAAAGAAGTAGGTGGATTGGGACAGCACCCACATGTGTGTGGCCCATTCCTAACTCTGTACTCAGGGATACACCTGGCGTTGCTCAGAGGGAATGCTTTAAACTGTGGCGGAGATTATCTCACCACCCTTACTACCCTTTTCTATCTCCTCTGACCCTCATTCCCTTCCTGTGTTCTCTGATCGTCATTAGCGTGGATCATTCATGATATTTCAAGTAAGACTCTCTTCACTATGGATAAGACACGTACATCAAGTATGTTGGGGTTTTACAATATGTGCCAGTTTTTCAGAATACCCTCCACCCATTCACCAATCCATTTTTATCCTGCCCATCCACTTTATTTAAGCCGAATAAGCTGATATTGGCACATAGTAATAGTAAACTGTACTGTATCTTTTTTTTTGCCTTATTTACCTTTGGGTCCACTGCCAGCGATCTTTTCAGATCTGCTTCATCAGTCTCTACATTCCAGGGGATCACTTCTTCTACCAGGACTCCAGGGGACCCAGATGGGGGTGCCTCACATTGAATCTGGGTTGACTACATGCGAGAATTACTCAGCCCACTGTGCTATCCCACTCTACAGTCCCTATTACTATACTTTATTTTTTTATAAATTTTTTAATTGTATTTTTTATTTTACTATTTCATCATCTAACACAAATCCCACCACCAGTGTGTTCCCACCACCAGACCCTCATTTCCCACCCCCCATCTCCATGCCTGCTCCTCGAGCTTTGACGCAATTATATTATTCATTGCAGCCATTCCTCAATCCGGCCCAGGTATGCTGGTCAGAGACTCTCATACATGGGGGAACTGTTCCTTGCTCTCCTGTGCACAGCCGTTCATGAGGCAGTCGGGAGGCATGGCGGAGTTCTAACCCTGGCCCACCCCACCCGGCAGAGCCTCACAACAAGCCAGAGCGCCCACCCCCTCACTCCACGGGTGCCGCCATTTTTCCACATTTAGGACTTCCCGCCTCGTCAGAACTCCACCCAGCAGACCCGCCCATCACAGCCCGGATCATCAAGCACCCCACCCTGCAGCAGTTTTTTCCTCAATCCGACCCAGGTATGCTGGTCAGAGACTCTCAAACATGGGGCAGGCTGCTCCCTTACTCTCCCCGGCCAGTTCATGAGGCAGTCAGGAGGCATGTGGGTTCTAGCCCTGTTCCCACCCACTTGGCAGAGCCTCCCAACATGCCGCCCACCCCCCCACTCCCACGGGTGCCGCCATTTTCCACATTTGCTTCCCTCTCACCAGAACTCCACCCAGCAGACCAGCCCATACAGCCCGGCTTACGTGGGCCGCGAGCTGACAGCTTCGCTCAATAAATGCTTTATTTGGAGGTGTTTAAAAGAGTTTGCCTCCCGCTCGGCAAGCCGGGCAGCTGCCGTGCTTGTATTGATATGCCAAATTCAGTAACGATTATATTTGGTCATTCCCCTGACCAATATAATGGTTTGAAACTCTTTATGTTCCTGCAGCAAGCCGATGCCCTGGCTCTACTGGCATGAGACAGGACATATGGAGATATTACTGGTGCCGCTCTAGCAAATAGATGATCAGCGGGAAGATCGTGTCGTGATCATGAGTTGCAGCCATATGGCAATGGGATTGATGAAGAGTCTAAGCGACCTTTTTTTCTACAGTTTGTTATGGGCCACACGAGTGGTCTACTTCTGTTTTTGGTGACATCTGAATTTCTGGAAGGTGGTTGGTTTCTACTAGTTTGATGGACTGCATGGCCACAAAGCTGGGTGACTCTTGCCTCATGTGTCAGGGGAGAGTCTCTGGATTTTAGCCAACTCTTACGAACGGTTGTGAGAGCAAGTCCACCGGGCCTCCCGGATAGGCAGAGGTAGCAGAGAGAAAGGAACCCCCGGCTCCATCTCCGTAGAGCCATGGAGTGACTTTGAAACAAGGGCCAAAAAGCACCTGGGCTTGAAGTCCAGCTTCTCTCTAGGGTGGGGCTCTGGCTTGAGGCTGGGTTTTGAGGTCAGCTTCTCTCTTGGGTGGGACTCTGATGAGCTATGAAATCCAGATGTTGAAGTGGCTGCCGTTACAGGTGCTGGGGGTTGCCTCTGGCTTCTTCCAAGGCTCTATTAGGGTGGCGGGTCAAATCAGAAACCACCCTCCATCCTGGATGCCTCATGATCAGCCACACTGGGAAAGAGCCTGTAGCAAATCTGCCCTAGTACTATACTTTCACTTAGTAGAATTTTACCTGAATAGTTGTTAAGCTTTCTTGCTAGATAAAGAGAGGGATAGTGTTTATTGAAAATTGTCTTATTTTTCACTAGAAGTTTCAACACCACTCTTGTGATGAAAAGGAACATTTTAGCCAGAATCAGACAAAAGAAAATATTTTTTGGAAGATATTAAAATCCCAATAAATTAACATATACCTAACTGTGCTAAACTATTAAGATTTTCTATAATACTACACACGTAAATATTCGAGATGGAGTGGGGAGTGTCAAAGCATATTGCGAGGCTCTGCTGGGATGGTGGGCCAGGGCTAGGAGCCCACCATCCCTCAGCGCCCTCATGACGGCTAGTCACCGGGAGGCTGAAATGCAGCTCTGCCCCATGGCTGCCAGGGCCTCCATTTCCCATCTTGACTTCTCTCCTGCGTCAGACCTCCACCCAGCAAGAGCAGCCTATCGGCGCCGGTTCGCGCGGCGCTTTTGCGACCCTCACGGTTCATCAATAAACGCGGGACCGAGAGTTGCCTACAAAAGGTATGCACCTGCGGCAGAGCCTACTTAAGCTACCGTGTGTATTTGGTGCCTGCCACATACAGTAAAATTATAGACCCTCATTCCGGATGGATTGGGGGCTCTTTATGTTCCTGGAGCAAAGCAGCTGCCCTTGGGCTCTACTAGCATGAGAGGGGCAGGACCACCGGAGATCTTACTGGGGCCGGCTCAAACACGTAGATGATGAGCCGGAAGACAGTTAGTCTGGTAAATACTAGAGTGGAGCTATTTTGGCACCAAGTGTTCATCAAAATTCACAACCCATGCACGTAAGCAACGAAAGCAAAGTATCGATCCAAATCAGTGCAGGGTTTGACCTAGTTTCTTACCATTTTTGTTCCTAATTATTTATATTTTACCTAGCCTTACGACTAGAGGCTACAATGGGAATTGTGCAAAAAATCTCTTATTTTTTCTTTACAAAATATTTTCTTATTATCTAGTATATATTCAAATAAATATAAAGTAGTCTAATTTAACCTTCAAAGAGTAACTCTCTGGAGAATTCTTTATGAAACTTGAGACTACTTTCTTTTTGAAACTAAAGTGTTTGAAAACTAACAGTTTCTGAAATTATATTAGATGTTATTGAAATGAGATTTTAGGAGCCAATTTGGAAATTTACCCCCAATAGCGAGAGCTATTTGCATCTCCTATATACTTCTTTGCATTCATACATTTTAGTAGTGAGTCACCAAGCTTGCTCACATCCTAAATTAATTTCACTTCTCCCTTCTATATTTAAGCTCTCTGTATATGTAATTGTTGGTGGAGTCATTGCTCCATCTTCACACAGATGACTAAACTAGGGTGAATGACTCGGTTTGAGGACCCTGATTGTTTAGCCTGGGTAGCCTTTGGGCCTCAGCTGGAAAAGCACTAATTGATGTAAGATATTGTAATTCCAGAATTCACAGCCCCTAATTCTCCCAACGTTGCTTGACTTTACTCACCCTCTTCATTGATCTGACCACCTCTCCCTTTTGAGCTATTCTTCTTAATAAGAGCTAGATATACCCCAGTTGCACTTCATCCTCTCAGATATAAACATATCATTCTTTATCACCGCTTGCATTTCTTAGAAGTTAGAAATAATCCATTGTGAAAGAGAATCTCAAATAAGTTTTATAACCTTGGTCCATTTGAAACACATGACTAAGTCTCGAATGATACAGTAAGAAGATTGCTTGCCTTGTACTCAGCTGACCTGGCTCAATTTTTAGTATCCTCAGCCCCCACTTGAGCCGCCGCTTAGGTCTGACCTCCATTGCATTGACGGGAGGCCGAAGACCAGACTAGCCTTCAGGTGTGACCCACCAGTGCTGAAATTGATTAATGAATTAAACTCCCAATCTACCACATCTTTTAAGTAATGCTACAAACTATGCTTAGAAATGGGGGCATTTTCAGTAGCAGACACACTTACCAGTAAACTCTAGATTAAACTACTATAGCTTTAGAAAGAATACTTTTTGCAAAAATCCACAATGCTTGACCATCTTGTCTTTAGGGTGCACATTTCAGTAACTGACTCATAAAGAGAAATTACTCCTAATTAATCAATATGTGTACATTTTAGCACTTGGTAATACTTCTAAAATTTCCAAATCCCAAAAAAACTCTGATCTTTGCTCTCTACTGTTACTGATTAGTATCCAAATAGGAAATTTTATCCAATATTGTGTTGAATAGGAAATCAAAAGCGCAGATACTCCCGTCAAATCAAACCATAACTTTTTAAATATGAGTATAAATGGAGACACTATTGTGGAAATGAATAACAAAACGATTCACTATCCATAATAAGTTGAGGCCATCAAATTCTGGAATAGGTTCTAAAAAGTCAGACCGTGGTAAGGATCAAAGAGATGAGAAATATAGACATGTATTGACATGAAATGTTGGTGTAGAATAACAGAAGGTAATAACATTTTTGAAAGTTGAGGATTACACCTACGAGAAAATATAGAAATAAATGAACAATGGCAAAGGAAGTAAGCTGCCCAGTTAAACTTGTGTCCCCAGATGAGCAAGGTCGGCTCATGAAAAGATGTCTATCAGGCAATTAAAGAGTTTGGGTTTAATTAAATGAGCCAGCTGTTCAAAGAAAAATCAAGTTGGGGGTGGGGAATCTGGGTTTGTGGCATTCCCAAGGGGTCCTTATTTTGCCCAGACACTTGAGAGGCATGTAGCACAGGAGTCGTAAAATATTCTTCTATACATCTTAAGGCTGAAGAGAAAAAAGTCGTTAGTCTGGGGAGAGGAAATAAAAGCAAGATTTGGCCTTTTATTTGGCAGAAATAAAATAAACCCAAAAAATACTACCAAATAATTCATGAAATGAATTATGCTACCCCTAAACTCTGAATTAAATTTCATACTATTAGTTTGTTTAGTAATATTTATAGGAAAACACTTTCGGAGACTGTGTTCATCAGCTCCCCAATAAAAATAGACCTACTGAAACAATTGGAAATTTGCTTGATTGCTACCGCTAAGAATAAATTATTGGTCACTGTTTGATTTAGTTTGATTCCCCAGATAGTACTTTCCACTATATATCTTATCAGCAGCCCTATCCCTAACATCCCAGTAATTCGGCTAGGGTTATATGACTAATTTCAGCCAATGGATTGTGAAAAGTCTTGGCCAACATTGTTGAATCTGTTTGACTATATTTTTCCATTCACTTTGCTATGGCAGTACTTAGAAGTCACACATGCTGAAGATGGGTACCAGCCAAGAAGAAGAAAACCACGAGCCTCAAAGCTCCAGAATGTCAAAGAAAGCCCTCAGAAAAACTCCATGAAGAAGAAGAAAGAAAGGCCTCCAAAAACTCCAACCAGAAGATCTTGACCTAAACAACTATAACACATAAACTAAACTGACCTCCTAAGCTTGCTTGGTGTAGATTACATAACGATGGTGATTTTCATCACTTTAAAATTTATTTTTACTGCTTGTTATCACTTAGTCCGCCATGGCTTCACTTGGAATCCGTTATTCATGCGATTTGGCAGGGCGGCGCCAGTAGCCTTCCATTGGACCTATCACGTGCCAATGCCCAGCCCAATGGCATCTTTGATTCAGGAAGATGAAGAGCCTCAAAGCGTTCCTTCAGGGTCTTGGCTGGAAGTCTGACCATCCTGCAGGTGAGTTGACCCGTGATCTTTTTGGACATCCTGTGGGATCCGGCCAGTAATGGCTCTAGTCCAGCGGTTTACCAACCCGCATTACATGTCCAGCCCATCCCATTTTCAATGCCTTGGCAAACGAGACAGCATCCTGATTCTGCGGGGAATAGCAGCGGAGGTCGAAAGGCCAGATTCCTTCTCTCGCTTGAGTGAAATGTAGTATTCAAGCATAGCTCTTTCAATTCCTCTCTGGGAGACCTAATAGCATTCTCATCCTGCTTTAAAAGGGCCCGGGTCTCTGAGGTGTATGTTAATTTAGGAGACCTCAGCCGCTGATGTCATTATACTAATAACGCCAACAGTAGCCACGTGGCAAAAATGCGTGGCTGACTTCGACCGAGAATGTGGAAAGATAGGTTTACAGCTGAATCAAAGAAAACCATATTTATGAAAAATGAACTAGTTCCAGAGGCCCCATTCACTCTCAATGGAACAAACATCTCTGGATACAGCAGTTATGTGTACCTGGGTGAAAATCAACATAATGAATGACCTGAGGCCTGAACTGCGCGGGAGAAGAAGCAACATGGAATGCCTTCAGTATCAGAAGAAATAGCTAAAGGCGAAGAACCTCCGGCTCCCGGGCACATCTCTTTGACAACTGTGATATACTGTAGACCAAATTTATTTTTTACTTAAGAGACAACAAAATCCAAACTGATCTCAAAAAAAAACTGTCATTGAAATATCGCCGCGAGGGTTTAATCAGTATTTAAATGAGGAAGAATCTAATGAAAAGGGAGGTAATTTATCATAAAGACAACAACTAAATCCCTAGAGAAATCCTAAACTCTTTGGCAGAGTACCTACTACACTTATGTAAAAAATGTCTCAAAAAATTGCATTTTATATTTAATTTTTCCACTCTTACAGTTTGATTTAGCTAGGAGTTATCCTATATTAATGAAAATATTTTTAACTCTAAAATCCATGAAGGCTGGGGTCAGAGACAATAAAACAACAGGTAGAGGTGTTTGCCTTTTTTATGGCAGAGTTCGATCCTGGAGCATACCATAGGGTCCCAGCAATGCAGGAGTAATTCCTGAGCTGAATATCTGAGGGTGTGACCACCCAAAATTATAAAATAATATGATAGGATGTGATGTGATATGTTATGATATGAGTGTGATATGATATGATGGGACATGATATGATATGATATGATATGATATGATATGATATGATATGATATGATATGATATGATATGATATGATATGGTAATGATATGATATGATAAGTATATGATATGATATGATATGATATGATATGATATAATCCATTACTTGCTTGTGATATCACTTTTGACAAATCTCTACTTTATCATTTTGGGGATCCCTTTGATCACTGTATCACTGTCTTCCCATTCATCAATGATTTACTCGAGTGGAGCCCCAGTAACATCTCCATATGTCCTGTCTCTTATGCACAGTAGGAGCCCCAGTAGCCTCTGCTTGCTCCAGGATCATAAAGAGCCTCAATCCATTCCGGAATGAGGTCTATAATTGTTACTGGTATTTGGCATATATCAAATACAAATACGGGTAGCTTACCCGCCAGGCTCTGCCGCAGGTAGCATACTCTTGTGGCATCTCTGATCCAGATTTAGCTGAGGAACTGCGCGGCCACGAGCCACTAATAGGCTGGTCTGATGGGTGGAGGTCTGACGAGAGAGAAGTCCGATGTGGAAAATGGAGGCCCTCATGGAGTGGGGGTCGTCTGGCTTGTTGCCGGCTCTGCCTGCTGGGGTGGTGGCCCGGGCTAGAACCCATCATCCCCCCGGCGCGCCCCTGAGCGCTGGCTCACAAAGGGAGACTAAGAAGCCTCTGCCCCATGTCTAGAGTCTCTGCTTGCCTCTTCAGATTGCACATAAAATATTGTAACAATAAGTAAGAGTAGCCTAGAAAGGACACGGACCAAAATAAATATTGGCAACAATTTATATTGGCAGGAAGTGATGGAAAAACGGAACTCCTCATTTACACTAGTTGATGGAATGGCCGGAACGCCGCCGGGGGTCCGACAGTGTCAGGACAGAGGTTGTCTTCTACCTCCGAGGGCGCCGGGGGAGCACAGATAAAAACTCACAAGTCCGTGCAGTTCCAAAAATGGCTTATTAGTACAAAAGCTTCTTTCTACAGCAATCAAATGCAATGAACAAACTCAAGCTCTAGTCCGAACTTAGACCATACAAAGAGCCTAAGTCTCCCACAAAGAGAGAGAGGATCTCACCAGAGCTGAGTCCTATCCAGAAGAAGGGAGCAAAAGGCCAAAGAGCAAACGGCCAAAAGCCAAAAGCCAAAAGCTGAAGGCTGAGGGAACCAAAAAGGCAAAAGGGATAGGATTTGGGGATAGGGGATTTATACCATACGAAACTGTGCTGTAGAATTAACTATCTTATCAAATCTGGGCCTTCCACATGCAAGGTAAACAACTTACCGCCTTCAAGGATATAAATTTCTGAAGTTTGTCTTCACTGTAAATGACAGGAGGACCGATGTTCCACTACATCTAAATGGAAAAGAAATTTCTACTTTGAAGTCCAAGAACATCTTGTATTTGCATAGTTATATACATAGTGCTGTTTGTGTATATATATTATATGTACATATATTTATATATGTATATATATATTTGACCTGCAGCAGCCTTATAATTTTACCAGAATCCCAGGGGGCATGATTCAAAAAACAGTGTTCAACCCAATGACGCTGAGACTTCGTGGTCAAGGTTAGCTCTGGGCTTAAAGGATCACGGGTAATCAGGGACTGAACAAATGAGGTGCAAGGATCGACCTCCTGCACAAGCAGCGTGCACACCCCCTTTGAGCTATTTCTTTGGCAGCAACTTCTAAACTTTCAAATGTTGCATAATTTAGTTGGGTTTGCCAAGGCATCGAAAAATCAGATGGGCCGGATATGTAATGTGATTTGAGATACCAATGGACTGCACTGAGCCTTTACCGACTGGATCCCCATGGATGTCAAAGATCACGTGGCCGCCCCACCTACAAGATGGTCAGACTTCCTTCGCCAAGACCTGAAAGAACGGAGAGCTCCTCATATTCCTGAATTGAACCAGATGTCATTAGGCAACTCGGCATGTGATAGGTCCAATGGAAATGTTTTACTGGCGCCCGCCGAGCAAACACCTCCAAATAGATAAATAACGGGATTCGAGTGATCAAGTGATCGAAAGTGAAGTATATTCGCCAGCCTTTGGTACAGTGGATCTGAAGGTTATTCTCTTGTCCCAGGCTTAGATATCAAAATGTTCTTTCCCCTATTGTGCAATATTTAATTGTTGGCAGAAGGTAGATCTTAAGGATATGCAAGGAAGAAGTCTGATGGATACTGCCTGTTAACAGATACAGGCTGGGGGCCGGAGCGATAGCCGCCCAAAGTGGTAGGTGTTTGCTCTCTGCACGCCGGCCTGTGCTTGCCAGGGTTCGATCCCCGTATCCCATATATGGTCCCCTCCCGAAAGCACCGCCGAGAGTACTCCCGAGCAGAGCCAGAGGAGAAACCCTTGAGCATCGCCGGGTGACCCAAAAGCGAAAAAAAAAAAAAAACAGATACAGCCAGGAACTCCTCGGCAGACTGCCCCCAATAGGAGTGACCCCAAAAAATATCATCATCATCATCATCATCATAATTGCTTAAAAATTATTGGAATTAAAATCCCCACACAAACACTTGTATTCTTGACTTGTTCTTACAGTATTGCAAAAATAAAAGGAAGAAAAACAAAAACCCCTTATATGATTGTGGATGATGGGAGATATAAGAATTTTTTATCCTAATAATATCACAAATCCTTATTTTTACCCTTCCCAAAATGTACATTTTCTGTGGGAAATACAAAAGTATTCAGAAGCTTTGATTATACCTATGACTTGACCCTCCAACACCCCGGTAGCTTCCTGCTTAATTATTTCTAGCAATGCCGCTGTGTGGCTTTGCTAAGCTGTGGAAACATCCCCCACTCCCACCCCCACCCACTGACCTGCTTCCTTCCTGGTTTAGATTTTCTCCTCCTGGGCTACTACATCCCTAGGTGGCTGCTGCCACGCTAACCAGTCCCTCCAAGGCAATTTTATTGTGCATGTGCTTCTCTGATGGATGATTTGTTTTATGATTTTGTCTCAGCCATAATTTGAACTCCACCTTTTTCCAACATTCATTCTCAATGGTGGCTATGGCTCCCAATCTTGATTTTGACGAACTATTATGCTCAACAAGACTTGGAGATTTTTACTTGTTATTTATAATCAGTTTCTTTCTCTAGGATGCCTCTTGTAGTTAATGTTTCTCGTTTTTTGATTTTTCTTCTTCTTAATAATAAACGTCACCAGACCCTCCCTGTCAGTCAAGATTTACTAAATTTGCATTCCTTCCTCATGAGATCTGGCCATTATTTACCTGCTTTATTTAACCATAAAGATACCTTGAAACAATTACAATGGTGTGTTTAAAATCAGAAAATGAATTAATGGCCCTTGTGATTTTCATCACATATACTAAAATTTTTCTAGGTTTAAGATCAAATTGTCAATGATAAAATTCATTCCATGAATTAAATTTTCTTTAAACATTTATAAAAATATGCATTATCACCTGAGAAACTACACTAAACAATTATATATCAAAAGTAAAAATTATTTGGCAAAAGATAAAATTATTTTGTATCTTCTCCAAATTAATTCGTGGAAATAAAAAAAAATAATCTAGCATGATAAATCTAATAAAATAGTTTATTATAAATTATAGTCATTTTTGCACAACTTAAAATAAACTCTCAAAATAATTACAAGGCTATCTGGAAAAGTTTAAATAAAAAATTTTAAATATGCTTTGTCACATTTTTGCACCAAGTTCAGTGCTAATTATTAAATCAAACAACAAAGTCTTATGACTTCTAACAAATTGGTAAAGCTTTCTGAAAATAATAATAGCTACTTCATTGAAAGCAGAAAACAGTGACATGTTTTGTGCATTTCAAGGTAAGTAATTTTATTTTATACCTTTTACCCCTACATGCTACATAGAATCAGATACATGTAAAGTATGTGGTGTACCATGGAGACACATCCCTGGTCATGTGTTCCAGCTTCTGAATGAAAAAAGTTCTAGATATCCTCCTAACATAATAAATAACACAAGTGGACTAGTAATTGAGACTCAAGCAAAATCATCATAGTTGTGGTAGTGAGACAAAAGTGGCTACGCATTTGTCTCCCCAATGGGTTGCCTACTCTTTATACTCCTTTGTTCTTACCATCCTTTACGGTGCATGAATTCCAAATCTGGCAAGAATTTTTTGAATGTTGTTAGCTTTTGAAAATAGGTACAAAAGACACTGATGAAAGATAATTGAAGCATGTCTTGTCATTCCCATGATCTAGAGAGAGAGTAGAAAGTATTTCTACTGCTTCCCTCAACTGCCTGTATTACTATCTTTCCAAGACTTGTGCATTTAGTTCTTTTGCTGCTTTCCCTGGTAAAGACTAGGAACTTCCTAGTCTAAAAAAATGTTTATTAATAAATCAAGAGGGTGCTGCGGCATGCATTGCAAATAAATTTATTCCTTGAGGGCTGAGGAACATTTGGGATGGTTAAACACTCAGAGAGTAAATTAAAGTGAAAGTTTTAAAGATTTATGGTGAGAAAGGAAAATGGCAACCTCGGGAGTGTAGTGGAATAGGAGCAAATTTATAAAAAGCCTGGCAAGGCAGTATTTCTCTGATAAAGCGGTCAAACCAATTTCAAGGTGATTAGTAAAGCAAGAAAGGCATTCTTGTCTTTAAATTCTTTCCTTTTAGACAGAAAATAAAATCAGAAATGTGTTATGTCTTATGTTATTGTCTTATGACAATAACTCTTCTCTATGGTCACTATTTGTAATTGCTCACATAGCATCAAAGCGGTAAATTTAGATTTTATTTTAGTTGCTGATCTCTAGTTCAATTACAGGAAGAACAACTTTTGCCAGACATCTCATGTGAAGACAAACCCAGGATGCTGCTGAAAGATGGGAGCACCAGTTAGTGAGCATTTCTAGATGATTCTAAAAATGATTTGTGCAAGTGTTTTGGGTTTTGTTTGTTGGGTGCTCTCACACAGAGTACATCCCGGTGCTCAGATCTCCTCCTGGTTCTGGGCATTTAGGATCACTTTGTAGGTTCTGGGGACCATGTTGGCTGATGGGGATCGAAACATGGCACTCTCAAGTAAAGTGCAGGTGTCCTACCTGCTGTAGCATCTGTCCAGCCCTGCAGTGTTCTCTTTTAAATGGACAGTGTTCTTTTAAAAATGCAGCAATTTCACATTTATGGTGGTGGGCCTCTCCCCTTGTGCATAGAATTCTATGTGCTTTTAGTATATTTACGTGATTCACCTTAATCATGAGCACAAAACTGCCTCGACCTAGATTCTGTTCTTCTCCTGTGCATTTGTCTATTCTGAGATTTTAAGAAATTGAATCCTGCCAATCATTTGCTTCTAAATTCTCTCACTTTGCTGGAGCCAAAGTTCACCCATGCTGTAAGCATATTTAATTCCTTATTATTTTGTACAGTGAATAGCATTCTACTATATGAACATGACATGCCATCTTTACCCATTTTTCAAATGCTGAACATATGGTTTACTTCTACACTGGAATCATTACAAAATAATGTGACTATGAACATTTTATTGGGTTTTGTGCCAACATTTTAAATTCTTTTGTGTATGTACTTAAAAGTAGAATTGTGTGCTCTCTGGCAAGAATCACGCGCTAAATTTTTGAGTGAAATGACAACTGCTTTCAGTAGTTTAGCATGTGGTATGCTCACCAACAAGTTTGGGAAAAGATCCAATTTTCACACTCTCTTAGCTTATACTTTTATATTTTTTTACCTTTGTTTGGGGGCTGTAATTCATACCCAAAAGATACTCAGGGAAGCATTCCTGACTCTATCTCCAGTGATCACCCTATAGGTCTTGGAGAACCAAATGGTGTTTCTAGGATCAAATCTAGATTGGCCGCATGCATGGAAGCCAAATATCCTTCCCAGCCAATACTATTGCTGTGACTCTTTTTTAATTTAAAACAATCGTTATACAATTATGACAGGAGTGAAGTTGGGGCAAGGCTTCATTAGACTGTGGTTCTCATTTCTAATTGCAATGCTTGAGTACCTTTCCTGTGATTTGCAATGTACTTAGCTGACCACTTTGTACCACTTCTTTAGAGAAACGTTTATTCAGTGTTTTTACCTATTATTAAATCTGGAGGTACCTGTTCAATGTTCAGTAATGATGGTGTTTATGCAGTTCAAGATATCTGATTTGAACCATATACTTTTACCAGATGCAATTTGAAAATGCTCACTTCAGTCACTTGTCTTCTCCCCGCTGTTTATCGATTTGCTCATCAGGCGCTAGTAATATTCCACCACGGGGAAACGAGGTCCATTATTAGCTACTGTTTCTTTGGCATAGTTATCGAATACACTATGGACAGCTTGCCAGGCTCTGCCGCGGTTTGTTCAACCCCAGGGGTCCAGTCTTTTTCTACGCTGTAAAACCATCAACCATCCAGCCAATCTAGGTA
The DNA here is from genome assembly GCA_021461705.1 of Cryptotis parvus. Taxonomy (NCBI): domain Eukaryota; kingdom Metazoa; phylum Chordata; class Mammalia; order Eulipotyphla; family Soricidae; genus Cryptotis; species Cryptotis parvus. Next base: position 15,111 of record JAJIBD010038573.1, read on the forward strand.
GAGCCCTGTAGACAAGCCTGTCTCCTCTGTCTGCCACCTGCCGACACAGCTGGGCACCACAGCCACCTGCAACTCCTCAAGGGCAGGCAATTAAAGAAGCAGCATGAAAATTATTTGTGGACTATATTCTGCATTCCCTTTTTTTAATTGAAAAACCTTGAAATAGACCATTTCTAAAGTTGTCTTCATTTTTGATAGGTTTCAGCTTCAAGTACAGTGCTCCAACACTATCTCTCCACCAGTGCACATTTCCCACCACCAATGTCCCCAGATTGCCTCACTCCCCACCCTCTGCCTCCATAACTCTGCCTCTCATATGGCAGGCAATCGTTCTTCTCTCTCACTCTCTCTCACTTTCTCTCTCCTTGTGCATTTTTCTTTTCACATTCTTTATGATGATCCTACAATATGAAAGTTTTCAGTTTTAATACAGTACACTGTGTCCATTTCTTCTCCCTTTTATTGCTTTAGGTGCACATAGCTAAAAAAAATTGCTCTCTAACTCAAGCTTCAGGAGGACTTCTTATGCCTCTGTTCTTCTCCTTCTTTCTAATAGTTTTACAGTTACATGATTTTATATTTAGTCTAGATCCATTTCAAGCTATGAAGTGAGCTCCAGTTTAAATTTTTCATCTTAAACACCAGCCGCAGAAATCCTCCTGGAGTTTCAACCTGGGGACCAGTGCCATCAGAAAATGCTTCTCAAAGGAAATCTCGCGCAGACAGAAGCACAGCTTGAGTAGTCCCTCCCTTGGTGCCCCCCTACCCCTCTCTATCATCCTTTTCTGACCATGTCCTCTTTGTTTCTCAGAATGCTACTTTTTGCTTTTCAGGCATCAGGAACTACTGTGCAAAAAAAAACAAAGTTGGTTTTCTCAGGATAAGCATCTTTCATCTGGACAGACTTTCCAAAATTATTATGCTTATGTTTGAGAGGGTCACACTTGGGTGCTCAGGGCTTAGTTCTGGCATTACACTCTGTAGAACCATAAGGTTGCCAGGATTGAACTCAAGTCTGCTGTATAAAAGGAAAGCACCCTACCCTCTGTC
>JAJIBD010038574.1:0-18892 GCA_021461705.1 Cryptotis parvus
AAATTCTTCATTGTGCTCAGGGGATGCTTGTTGGAGGACATGTTTAGCTAATCTGGGAGTTTTGTTGTTTTGCTCACTCCCAGCTTAATCTTATTTAAGCCAAGGTTCATTCTAATGGAGATCTCTCTTCTATGTAAACACTGCTAGAGGGTGTGGCAGTTACAGAAGTCACCTTGATTGAATAACTTCTGACTTATACATCTACTAAGACTTCTATGTTTTCTAGATTGGGCACAGCTCCTCTTTATACCCACTGCACCCAACGTGGGACAGTTAGAATTTACCAGGAGACTACCACCCTGGCTACGCTGAGACTAAAGGAAGACTATAGGAAGGATCATACTAGTTTGCTCTAAGCAGGCGAGTGTGACCCTTTCAGTACATGAGAACAAGATACTCAGAATCACCCTGGTGCAGATAATAATAGAAGGACCTTGTGGGTACCATCTAGATTACATGAAGCTCATGAAGTTAAGATGTATCACTTTATATCAGCCCCCTCTCTCTCCAGTGTTTTACATAAGAGATAATCTCGGGATTAGTCCTTGGTGTAACCTTTGTTTATACCTACAATAGGGTGTGGCACTACACTCTGTTTAGGGTTCTTTGTTGGCATGACAACCTCCGATTGGATTACTTTGGTGTATATAAGGGGCTGACTTGAGGCCCCTTCACCTTTTGCCTTTTGGTTCCTCAGCCTTCAGCTTTTGGCTCCTGCGGCTTTTGGCTTTTGGCCTTTTGCTCTTTGGCCTTTTGCTCCTTCTAGGTAGGACTCAGCTCAGGTGCACCTCTCTCTCTCTTTGGTGGGGAGACTTAGGCTCTTTTGTATGGTCTAAGTTCGGACCAGAGCTAGAGTTTGTTCATTATATTGGATTGCTGTGGAAGAGCTTTTGTACTATTAAAAGCCATTTTTTGGAACTGCACCGGACTCGTGAGTTTTTCATCTTTCTCCGGCGTCCTCGGAGGTAGAAGACAACCTCTGTCCCTGACACTGTCGGGGACCGGCGGCGTTCCCGGTAGATGCTCATAGTAGTTCTCAGGGAGACTACCTGGCTTCAGGCACTGATCTCCTGCCTCTACCATGCCATGCAAACATGGAGGTCAGACATTTGGAGTTATCTCCTTAGCCTCATCAGACTCTTCCCTTATTAATACTGTCATTGATGAATCTTCCAGAATAAATGTATCAATCTAAGTTAATAGTGCTTTGGGTGATGACCCTGTTTAAAAGTAGTATCAACACTGCTTCACTGAGCATTCTTCTACACATGTTTTTGGGGAGAAGATACTCCCTGCAGTGGAACTGCTAATTTCATGCATTGCAGGTGCTATTTTAAAAGATTGTTCTTAGAGAGGTTTTTATGCATTTTTATTTATTTGTTTTAGAGTCAAACATTTTTTCTAGAGTGGTTTTCATAACATTTTATTTAACTATGTTTTTGTTTTTTGGGAAAGCGCTTGGTGCTGCTCATAGCTCCCCTGGTTCTGTGCTCAGGTATTAGTCCAGACAGTGCTCATTTGTGGTGCTGTGGATAGGCTACTGCAAAGAAGAGGGAGAACAAAAAACTTGCCAAAATAGTGGCTTTCAGTCCTTGAGGCAGAAGCCAGGGGAGTGAAGGCGTGGTGGAAACTCAGTTCAATTCAGTTAGCTGTGATTCCCTTTTCAGGGGTTAGCCTGACAACTGGACAAGTCACATTGTCTTTCTCATTCTCTGCAACTGACTTAACGGGTCCAGAGGTCAGAGGTGATCATCTTAATTGGTCTAGTAGCGACCGATTGCCACAACTCTCAATATATTTTTTCCCAGTGAAAATAAATGTATTTTGCTTCGTATAGCATGTCTTTTTTTACTAGTTGGGAATTTATCAATATAGCATGTGTCTTTTACTAGTTGGGAATTTGTAGATGTAATATATTACCATGTGACTGTAAGACTAAAGACTATAAAACAAGATGTGTAGCTCAGCAGTCCTTGTGAGAGAGACTCTGGGCTTAATCCACAGAAACACATATGAAAAAGTGATAGCTCTAGGTGTTAGGCATCAAATAAAACATAGGGAATTTTAAGAAAAATAAGCCCTTAAAAAAGCATGTTCATATTAATATCTGCTTTCCGATAACTAGGGAGACTAGATCCTTCCCTACAAGGACTTAAAAGATACAAGTGATTTCAGTATTAAATTAAATGTAAGCAGTTAGACTTAGCCCACATAAACTGAAATACTATTCTGAACATTATTTTAAACACAATTTCTTTGTATTTTGTTCTTATAAATTCCCTTTTTATTTTATTGAATATGAAAAGGAACCTGATTAATAGAATCTTTTCTTGTTCCTGTTGCACTTTTCTTCCTAAATCTCAGGGACACTTTCATGAGGAGTTTTCATATTTATAAAGCTCAAGAAAATTTAAAAAGTCATCCTAGCCATCTTTCAAAAAAAAAAATCCAAGAAGCAATCTGAAAGCCAGTCCTGATTGTGCGACAATTTGCCAAGTCTTCAGCTATAGGGACACAATCATCTGGTTCTGTTTTTCATTTTGACTAAACAAAACATGAAGATTATAAACAATACCGAAAAATCACTGAAGTAAACTAGAAAAAATTGTTTTGTTCAGTGCCATTTCTTTTTATAATGCCTTCTACTACTTCAGCTATTAAATGATCATTGTAAAGTGTTGCAAGATTAAATATGTTTAGTGTCTTAATAAAGAAGCGTTCCTTATTGTCCTCAGTTTGGAAAGAGATAATCTGGACCCTACTTCACTTCCCATGGGTGTCTTTTCTTTTCTGTGTCCTCCACTTAAAAAATCACTTCTCAGTATTCGAGCTGAAATGTGAAAGCTGAATGCTGTATTACTGAAATGTGAAAGCTGAATACTATATTACTGAAATGATCCCCCAGCTACGTTTCACCCCTTTGTCTCCCTACATTTCTGATCTACTCTATTTTCAGTTTCATCTTCTAAACTTACTCATGTTCATGTTGCATCCTTCTAATAATCAGCTTTCGGTGGCTTTCTATTACTGAGGGGATAAAACTCCTAAGTTCTAGTATCAATACTTTTTAAAGAACTGGCTTGAACTGACCCTGCCAAGCGATTCTCCTAATATTCCCTTACACAAACTCTGAAAGAGGGGCCAGGAGCGATAGCTCAGCAGGTAGAGGCGTTTGCCTTGCACGGCCGGCCCATGCCGCCCAGGTTTGATCTCCAGCATCCCCATATGCCCCGAGCACCGCCAGGGAGTAATTCCTGAGTGCAGAGCCAGGAGTAACCCCTGAGCATCGCCGGGTGTGACCCAAAAAGAAAAAAAAACTCTGAAGACTACTTGTCTTAAAGCATCATAAATGAATGTATCCCTCACTCTCCATCTATGATCAAATAATTATCCTTTTCTAGAATATTCCTTTATTCCTTTATTTTAAAGTAGGTGGATTGGGCAACACCCACATGTGCTTGGGCCCATTCCTAACTCTGTACTCAGGGATCACACCTGGCAGTGCTCAGGGAATGCTAAACTGTGGCAGAGATTATCTGCCCACTGTACTATCTCTCTGACCCTCATTCCCTTCTGTCTTCTCTGATCATCATTAACATCAGATCATTCATGATATTTGGTAAGACTCCTCTTCACTATGGATAAGCACATCCATCAAATATGTTGGGGTTTCAATATATTTGAGGATTTTCAAATACCCTCCACCCATTCACCAATCCATTTATCTATCCACTTATTTAATGAATATGTGCTATTCATATTCACATAGTAATAGTAAACTATTACTGTATCTTTTTTTTTTGCCTTATTTACTTTGGGTCACTGCCAGCAGTGCTCAGTCCTTCATCCAGTCTCTGCATTCAGGGATCACTTCTTCTGGGACTCAGGGGACCAGATGGGGTGCCTCACATTGAATCTGGGTTGACTACATGCGAGGAAAGTACTCAGCCCACTGTGCTATCACTCTGGTCCCTATTACTATACTTTATTTTTTTGTAAATTTTTAATTGTATTTTTTATTTACTATTTCATCATCTAACACAAATCCCACCACCAGTGTGTTCCCACCCACCAAAGACCCTCATTTCCCACCCCCCCATCTCCATGCCTGCTCCCTCAGCTGGCACCAATTATATTGACCATTGCAGCCCATTCCTCAATCCGGCCCAGGTATGCTGGTCCAGAGACTCTCAGACATGGGGCAGAGCTGTTCCTTGCTCTCCCTGTGCACAGCCATTCATGAGGCAGTCGGGAGGCATGGCAGGTTCTAGCCCTGGCCCACCACCTTGGCAGAGCCTCACAACAAGCCAGACCACCCCCTCACTCCACGGGTGCCGCCATTTTCCACATTTGAACTTCCCTCTCTTCAGAACTCCACCCAGCAGACCAGCCCATCACAGCCCGGATCATCAACACCCACCCTGCAACAGTTTGTTCCTCAATCTGGCCCAGGTATGCTGGTCCAGAGACTCTCAGACATGGGGCAGAGCTGCTCCTTGCTCTCCCTGTGCCCAGCCAGTTCATGAGGCAGTCAGGAGGCATGGCGGGTTCTAGCCCTGGCCCACCACCTTGGCAGAGCCTCACAACAAGCCAGACCACCCCCTCACTCCACGGTGCCGCCATTTTCCACATTTGAACTTCCCTCTCTTCAGAACTCCACCCAGCAGACCAGCCCATCACAGCCCGGCTCGCATGGCCGCTTGCGGCCATGCGGTTTCATCAATAAATGCTTTATTTGGAGGTGTTTAAAAGAGTTTGCCTCCTGCTCTGCAACTCGGGCAAAGCTGCTTGTATTGTATTTGATATGCCAAATTCCAGTAACAATTATATTAGGCCATTCCCATGACCTAATATAATGGTTTGAGCTCTTTATGTTCCTGTAGCAAGCCGAAGCCCCTGGCCTCTACTGGCATGAGACAGGACATATGGAGATATTACTGGTGCCCACTCTAGCAAATAGATGATCAACGGGAAGATCGTAATCGTGATCATGATTGCAGCCCATATATGGCAATGGGATTGATGAAGTCATGACCTTTTTTCTGGTTTGTTTTGGGCCACAGTGGTCTATTTCTGTTTTTGCATTGACCATCTGAATTTCTGGAAGGTGGTTGGTTTCTACTAGTTTGATGGACTGCATGGCCACAAAGCTGGTAGCAGCTCTGCCCTCATGTGTCAGAGTCTCTGGATCACAGCCAACAACCTCGGAGCAGTTTGTGAGCAGGTCCACCGGGCCTCCCAGACGGGACAGAGGTATGAGAGAAAGGAACCCCAGCTCCATCTCCATGGAAACCCGGTGACTTTAGGCTCTAAGACCAGCATACCTGGGCTTGAAGTCAGCTTCTCTCTAGGGTGGGGCTCTGGACCAGGCTGGGTTTGAGGTCAGCTTCTCTCTTAGGTGGGACTCTGATGAGCTATGAAATCCAGGATGTTGAAAGTGGCTGCCATTACAGTGCAGGGGGTTACTCTGGCTTCTTCCAAGGCTCTATTGGGGTGGCGGGTCAAATCCAGAAACCACCCTCCATCCTGGATGCCTCATGATCAGCCACACTGAAAGAGCCTGTAGCAGCTCTGCCTAGTACTATACTTTCACTTAGTAGAATTTTACTGAATAGTTGTTAAGCTTTCTTATGGAGTAAAGAGAGGATAGTGTTTATTGAAAATTATTTGTCTTATTTTCTGAAAGTTTCTTCCTCTTGTGATGAAAGGGAACATTTTAGCCAGTGGACAAAAGAAAATATTTTTTGGAAGATATTAAAATCCCAATAAATTAACATATACCTAACTAATGCTAAACTATTGAGATTTTCTATAATATTACATGAGTAAATATTGGAATGGAGTGGGGAAGTCGTCTGGCTTGTTGCGAGGCTCTGCTGGGATGGTGGGCCAGGGCTAGAACCCACCATCCCTCCCGAGCGCCTCGTGAGCGGCTGGTCACAGGGAGAGCCAAGTGCAGCTCTGCCCCATGTGCCTGGGGCCTCCATTTTCCACATCTGGACTTCTCTCTCGTCAGACCTCCACCCAGCAGAACAGCCTATCAGCGCCGGTTCGCATGGCCGCTTGCGGCCTCACGGTTCATCAATAAATGCCGGACTTAGAGATGCCTACAAGAGTATGCTACCCTGACGGCAGAGCCTACTTAAGCTACCGTGTTGTATTTGATGTATATGCCAAATACCAGTAACAATTATAGACCTCATTCTGGAATGGATTGAGGCTCTTTATGTTCCTGGAGCAAGCAGATGCCTTGGGCTCTACTAGCATGAGACAGGACATATGGAGATGTTACTGGGGCCCGCTCAAGCAAATCGATGATGAAGCGGGAAGACAGTGATACAGTGAAATATTGGAATGGAGCTATTTTTATGCAAAGGTGTTCATCAAAATTAAAAATCATGAAAGCAAGCAAGGAAAGCAAAAGTATAGATCTAATCAGTGCGGGTTTGACCTAGTTTCTTAATTTTTTTGTTCTAAATTCATTATTTTTAACTTAGCCATGCACAAATGAGGCTACAATGGGAATTGTGCAAAAAAAATCTCTTATTTTTCTTGTACAAAATATTTTCTTATTATCTAGTATATATTCAAATAAATATAAAGTAGTCTAATTTAACCTTCAAGAGTAACTCTCTGGAGATTCTTTATGAAACTTGAGACTACTCTCTTTTGGACCAAATTGTTTGAAAGCTAACAGTTTCTGAAATTACATCATTAGATGTTATTGAAATGAGATTCTGAGGCAATTTGGGGGGAATTTTTTTAAAATCAGAGGCATTTTTGCATCTCCTATATTTCTTTTTGATTCATTCATTTTAGTATTGAGTCACCAGGCTTGCTCACATCCTGAATTAATTTCTTTTCATCTCCCTTCTATATTGAAGCTATCTGTATAATTGTTAGTGCGTCATTACTCCATCTTCATTTTTCAGATGACTAAACTGGGGTGAATGACTCGGTTTTGGGACCAAGTTGTTAGCCTGGGTATACTTTGGGCTCTCAGCTGGAAAAGCACTAACCGATGTAAGATGTTGTAATTAAAATTTACAGCCCCTGATTCTGCAACACGTTGCTTAGTTACTAACTCCACCCTCTTCGTACTTTGATCTATACTTCTCCTTTTGAGCTATTCTTCTTGTAAGAGCTAGATATACCTCATTGTTGCACTTGTCCTCTCAGATATAAAAAATATCATTCTTATCATAACTTCATTTTCTTAAGAAGTTAGAAATAATCCATTGTGAAGAATCTCAAATAAGTTTTATAACCTTGAATTTAAAAACTACATGACTAAGTCTCGAATGATACAGTAAGAAGGGTGCTTGCCTTGTACTCAGCTGACCTGGTTCAATAGCTGACACCCCGTATGGCCCCCTTGAGCAACAGCAGGTCTGACCTCCATGTGCAGAGCCAGGAGTAAGACCTAAACACCATTAGGTGTGGCCCACCAGAGTGTTTAAATTGATTAATGAATTAAAACTCCAAATCTGCCACATCTTTTTTAAGTAATGCTACAAACTATTCTTCAGAAATGAGGCATTGTCAGTGCCAGGTTCATTTCTTATAAGTAAAACTCTAGATTAAACTATTATAGCTTTAGAAAATACTTTTAGCAGAAATCCATAATGCTGACCATCTGTCTTTAGATTGCACATTTCAGTAACTGACTCATAAAGAGAAATTACTCTCAAATTCATCAATATGTGTACATAGCACTTGATAATATTTCTAAAATTTCCAAATACAAAAAAACTATGATCTTTTCTGTCTTCTTTCTGATTAGTATAAAAATATGAGAATTTTATCTAATATTGTGTTGAATAGGAAATCAAAAAGCACTATTTTGATACTCAAATCCAAATCAGGCAACAACTTTTTAAAAATGATATAAAAGCAGACACTATTATAAAATGAATAACAAAACGATTCATATCCTTAATAAGTGAGGCCATCAAAGTCTGGAATAGGTTCTATAAAGTCAGACCAGATAGTAGGGATCAAGAGAGATGAGAAATATAGACATGTATTAAATGAAATGTAAGATGTAGAATAGCAGAAGGTGATAACATTTTTGAAAGCAGAATGTTTTACCTACTAGAAAATATAGAAATAAATGAACAATGGCAAAGAAATAAACTGTGAATTCAAGCTTGTGTCCCCAGATGAAACAGGGTCAACTAATGAAAAGTTGTCTATCAGGCAATTAAAGAGTTTGGGTTTAATTAAATAAGAAGGCACAGTTCAAAGAAAATCAAGTTGGGGGGTGGGAATCAGGTTTTATGGCATTCCCAAAAGGGTCATTATTTTTGCCCAGACACTGAGTGGCATGTAGCACAGAGTAATAAAACATTATTCTATTCATCTTAGCAAACTGAAGAGAAGAGAGTCGTTAGTCTGGGAAGATAATAAAAGGCAAGATTTGGCATTTTATTAGGCAGTAATAAAAATAAACCCAAAATACTACCAAATAATTCATGAAATGAATTAGCTACCCTAAACTCTAATTAAATTTCATACATATTAGTTTATTCAGTAATATTTATAGGAAAACATTTTCTGAGACTGTGTTCATCAGCTACACAATAAAAATAAACATAATGAAACAATTGAAATTTGCTTGATTGCTACCGCTAAGAATAAATTATTGGTCACTGTTTGATTTAGTTTGATTACACAAGTTATTACTTTCCACTATATATCTCATCAGCAGCCCTATCTGCCCAACATCCCCGGTAATTAGGCTAGGGTTATATGACTAATTTCAGCCAATGGATTGTGAAAAGTCTTGGCCAACATTGTTGAGTCTGTTTGACTTATATTTTTCCTTTCACTTTGCTATGGCAGCCTTAGAAGTCACACATACTGAGATGGGAACATGACAAAGAAGAAGAAAACACGAACCTCAAAGCACAGAATGTAAGAAAGCCCTCCGAAAAACTCCATAAAGAAGAAGAAAGAAAGCCCTCCAAAAACTCCATAACGAAGATCTTGACAAAAACAACTATGTCACATGAACTAAACCTGACCTCTAGCTTGCTTGGTGTAGATTACAAAACAATAGTGATTTTCATCACTTTAAATTTATTTTCTAACTGCTTGTTATCCCTTGATCACTTGATGACTTCACTTGAATCCCGTTATTCATCGATTTGCTTGGCGGGCGCCAGTAACATTTCCATTGGACCCTACGTGCCAATGTAGCCCAATGGCATCTGTTTGATTCAGGAATATGAAGAGCCTCAAACCGTTCCTTCAGGGTCTTGACTGGAAGTCTGACCATCTTGTAGGTGAGTGGCCACGTGATCTTTTGACATCCTGTGGGATCCAGTCGGTAATGGCTCTAGTCCAGCGGTTGTCTCCAAATCGCATTACATGTCCAGCCCATCTGATTTTCAATGCCTTGGCAAACGAGACAGCATCCCTGATTCTGGAATAGCGACGGAGGTCAGAACTCCAGATTCCTTCTCTCACTTGAGTGAGGTGTGGTATTCCAAGCATAGCTCTTTCCAATTCCTCTCTGGGAGACCCTAATAGCATTCTCATCCTGCTTTCGTAGGGCCCAGGTCTCTGAGGTGTATGTTAATTCAGGGAGACCTCCGCTTCGCTGATGTCATTGTACTAATAACACCAAACATTAGCCAAGTGGCACAAATGCTGGCTGACTTCGACCGAGAATGTGGAAAGATAGGTCTACAGCTGAATCTAAAGAAAACCATGTTTATGAAAAATGAACTAGTTCCAGAGGCCCCATTCACTCTCAATGGAACAAACATCTCTGAATGCAGCAGTTATGTGTACCTAGGTCGAGAAATCAACATAATGAATGACCTAAAACCTGAACTGCGCAGGAGAAAGAGAGCAGCATGGAATGCCTTCAAAGGTATCGAAGAAATAGCTAAAAGGACGAAGAACCTCCGGCTCCGGGCACATCTCTTTGACAACTGCTTGATATACTGTGAATAAATTTATTTTACTTGAGAACAACAAAAAATCCAAACTGATCTCAAAAAAACTGTCATTGAAATATCCATGAGGATTTAATCAATATTTAATGGGGAAAAGTCTAATGAAAAGAGGTAATTTATCATAAAGACAGCAACTAAATCCTAGAGAAATCCTAAACTCCTTTGCTAAGTGCCTACTACACTTATGTAAAATATAAAAAATTGCATTTATATTTAATTTTTCCTCTTACAGTTTGATTAGCTAGAGAGTTGTCCTATATTAATGAAGAATATTTTTAACTCTAAAATCCATGACTGGGGTCAGAGCAATAAAACAGCAGGTAGGGTGTTTGCCTTGCACATAGCTGACCAGGGTTCGATCCTGGGCATCCCATAGGGTCCCCGAGCAATGCCAGGAGTAATTCCTGACTGAATATCTGAGGGTGTGACCACCCAAAATTAAAATAATAATATGATATGATGTGATGTGATATGTTATGATATGATATGATATGATATGATGGGATATGATATGATATGATATGATATGATATGATATGATATGATATGATATGATATGATATGATATGATATGATATGATATGATATGATATGATATGATATGATATGATATGATATGATATGATATAATCCATTACTTGCTTGTGATATCACTTTGACAAATCACTTAATTATATCATTTGGGGATCACTGTATCACTGTATCACTGTCTTCCCGTTCATCATCGATTTGCTCGAGTGGGCCCCAGTAACATCTCCATATGTCCTGTCTCATGCCAGTAGAGCCCAAGGCATCTGCTTGCTCCAGGATCATAAAGAGCCTCAATCCATTCGGAATGAGGTCTATAATTGTTACTGGTATTTGGCATATATATCAAATACAACACGGGTAGCTTGCCAGGGCTCTGCCGTGCAGGTAGCATACTCTTGTAGGCATCTCTAAGTCCAGCATTTATTGATGAACTGCGCCGCCCACGCAGCGGCACTAATAGGCTGGTCTGATGGGTGGAGGTCTGACGAGAGAAGTCCGGATGTGGAAAATGGAGGCCCCTCATGGAGTGGGGGTCGTCTGGCTTGTTGCGGAGGCTCTGCTGGGGTAGGTGGGGCCAGGGCTAGAACCCATCATCCCCGGGCGCCTCGTGAGCGGCTGGTCACAGGGGAGAGCCAGTAGCAGCTCTGCCCCATGTCTGTGAGTCTCTGGTTTCTCTTCAGATTGCATATAAAATATTGGCAACAATAAATAAAGTAGCCTAGAAAGGACACGGACCAAAAATAAATATTGACAACAATTTATATTGGCAGGAAGTGATGAAAAAGGAACTCTCATTTCACTGCTGATGGAATGTCAGGGAGCCGCCCGGGGTCCCCCCGACAGTGTCAGGACAGAGGTTGTCTTCTACCTCCGAGGACGCCGGGAGCACAGATGAAAACTCACAAGTCGGTGCAGTTCAAAAATGGCTTTTAATAGTACAAAAGCTCTTCCACAGCAATCCAATGTAATGAACAAATCTCTAGCTCTAGTCCGAACTTAGACCATACAAAAGAGCCTAAGTCTCCCACAAAAAGAGAGAGGATCTCACCTGAGCTGAGTCCTATCCAGAAGAAGGAGCAAAAAGGCCAAAGAGCAAACGGCCAAAAGCCAAAAGCCAAAAGCTGAAGGCTGAGGAACCAAAAGGCAAAAAGGGATAGGGATTTGGGGATAGGGGATTTATACCACACGAAACTGTGCTGTAGAATTAACTTATCAAATCTGGGCCTTCCACATGCAAGGTAAACAACTTTACGGCCTTCAAGGATATAAATTTCTGAAGTTTGTCTTCACTGTAAATGACAGGAGGACCGATGTTCCACACATCTAATGGAAGAAATTTCTACTTTGAAGTCCATGAACATCTTTTGTATTTATGTATGCATATATACTATATGTTTGTGTATATATATTATATGTACATATATATTTATATATATATATGTATATATATATTTGATCTGCAGCAGCCTATAATTTTACCAGAATCCCAGGGGGCATATGATTCAAAAACAGTGTTCAACCCAATGACGCTGAGACTTCGTGTCAAGGTTAGCTCTGGGCTTAAAGGATCACGGGGTAATCAGGGACCTGAACAAATGAGGTGCAAGGACGGACCTCCTGCGCAAAGCATGTGCACACCCCTTGAGCTATTTCTTTGGCAGCAACTTAAACTAAATGTTGGTATAATCTAGTTGGGTTTGCCAAGGCATCGAAAATCAGATGGGCTGGACATGTAATGTGATTTGGAGACAAATGGTGCACTAGAGCCGTTACCGACTGGATCCCATGGGATGTCAAAAGATCACGTGGCCGCCCACCTACAAGATGGTCAGACTTCCTTGTCAAGATCCTGAAGGAACGGTTTGAGGCTCTTCATATTCCTGAATCAACCAGATGTCATTGGGCTACACTGGCACGTGATAGGGTCCAATGGAAATGTTACTGGGCGCCCGCTCGAGCAAATCGATGAATAACGGGATTCGAGTGATCAAGTGATCGAGTGAAGTATATTCGTCAGCCTTTGGTACAGTGATCTGAAGGTTATTCTTGTCCCAGGCTTAGATATCAAAATGTTCTTCTCTATTGTGCAGTCATTTAATTGTTGGCAGGAAGGTAGATCTAAGGATATGCGAAGGAAGGTCTGATGGATACTGCCTGTTAACAGATACACAGGCTGGGGCCGGAGCGATAGCCCAGCGGGTAGGGTGTTTGCCTTGCAGCGGCCGGCCTGTGCTTGCCAGGGTTCGATCCCGGTATCCCATATGGTCCCCCGAGCACCGCCAGGAGTACTTCCTGAGTGCAGAGCCAGGGAGAAACCCCTGAGCATCGCCGGGTGTGACCCAAAAAGCAAAAAAAAAAAAAAACAGATACACAGGAACTTCCGGCAGACTGTCTCCCCAATAGGGGAGTGACCCCAAAAACATCATCATCATCATCATCATCATCATCATAATTGCTTAAAATTATTGGAATTAAAATCCCCCACAAACACTTGTATTCTTGACTTGTTCTTACAGTATTGCAAAAATAAAAGGAAGAAAAACAAAACCCCCTTATATGATGGGATGATGGGAGATATAAGAATTTTTTATCCTAATAATATCACAACTTATTTACCCTTCCCCCAAAATGTACATTTTCTGTGGAAATACAAAAGTATTCAGAAGCTTTGATTGGTACCTATGACTGGACCCCTCCAACACCCCCGGTAGCTTCCTGCTTAATTATTTCCCCTAGCAATGCTGCTGTGGCTTTGCTGCTGTGGAAATATCCCCACCCCACCCCACTGTCACTGACCTGCTTCCTTCCTGGTTTAGATTTTTCCTGCTACTACATCCCTAGGTGGTTGCTCATGACCAGCAGTCCTCCAAAGGCAATTTTATTGTGCATGTGCTTTCTCTCTGATGGATGATTTGTTTTGCGTGATTTTATTCAGCCATAATTTGAATCTAATTCTTTCCAACATTCATTCTCAATGGTGGCTATGGCTCTAATCTTGGATTTTGACGAACTATTATGCTACCCAAGACTTGAGATTTTTACTTGTTATTTATAATCAGTTTCTTCTCTAGGATGCCTTCTTGTAGTTAATGTTTCTCATGATTTTTCTTCTTTCTTAATAAACGTCACCAGGACCCTCCCTGTCAGTCAAGATTTACTAAATTTGCATTCTCTCATGAGATCTGGCCATTGTTTACCTGCTTTATTTAACCATAAAGATACCTTTGAAACACTACAATGGGTGTGTTTAAAAATCAGAAAATGAATTACTGCCCTTTAGATTTTCTATCATATACTAAAATTTTTTCTAGGTTTAAGATCAAATTGTCAATGATAAAATTCATTCATGAATTAAATTTTTTCTTTAAACATTTATAAAAATATGTATTATCACCTGAGAAACTACACTAAACAATTATATATCAAAGTAAAAATTATTTGGCAAAAGATAAAATTATTTGTATCTTCTCCAAATTAATTGAAATAAAAAATTAATCTAGTATGATAAATCTAATAAAATAGTTTATTATAAATTATAGTCATTTTTGCATAACTTAAAATAAACCTAAAATAATTACAAGGCTATCTGGAAAAGTTTAAATAAAAAAAAATTTAAATATGCTTTGTCACATTTTGCACTGTTCAGTGCTAATTATTAAATCAAACAACAAAGTCTTATGACTTCTAACAAATTGGTAAAGCTTTCCTGAAAAATAGCTACCATTGAAAGAAAACAGTGACATGTTTTGTGCATTTCGAGGTAAGTAATTTTTTATTTTATACCTTTTACCCCCTACATGCCAAGAATCAGATACATGTAAAGCATGTGGTGTACCATGGAGACACATCCCTGGTCATGTGTTCCAGCTTCTGAATGTAGAAAGTTCTAGATATCCTCCTAACATAATAACACAAGTGGACTAGTAATTGAGATCAAGCAAAATCATCATAGTTGTGGTAGTGAGACAGTGGCTACGCATTTGTCTCCCCCAATGGGTTGCCTACTCTTTATACCTTTGTTCTTACCATCCTTTACGGGTGCATGACCCAAATCTGGCAAGAATTTTTTGGAATGTTGTTAGCTTTTGAAAATAGGTACAAAAGACACTGATGAAAGATAATTGAAGCATGTCTTGTCATTCCCATGATCTAGAGAGAGTGAAAGTATTTCTACTGCTTCCCTCAACTGCCTGTATTACTATCTTTCCAAAGACTTGTGCATTTAGTTCTTTTGCTGCTTTCCTGGTAAAGACTAGAACTTCCTAGTCTTAAAAATGTTTATTAATAAATCAAGAGCAGGTATGCATTGCAAATAAATTTATTCTGAGGGCTGAGGAACATTTGGGATGGGTTAAACACTCAGAGAGGCACTAAAGTGAAAGTTTTAAAGATTTATGGTGAGAAAGGGAAAATGGCAACCTCGGGAGTGTAGTGGGAATAGAGCAAATTTATAAAAAGCCTGGCAAGGTGCATTTCTCCTGATAAGGTCAACCAATTTCAAGGTGATTAGTAAAGCAAGAAAGGCATTCTTGTCTTTAAATTCTTCCTTTTAGACAGAAAATAAAACTAGAAATGTTATGTCTTATGTTATTGTCTTATGACAATAACTCTTCTCTATGGTCACTATTTGTAATTGTCACATAGCATCGAAAGGTAAATTTAGATTTTATTTTAGTTGCTGATCTCTAGTTCAATTACAGGAAGAACAACTTTGCCAGACATCTCATGTGAAGAACCCAGGATCTGCTGAAAGATGGGAGCACCAGTTAGTGAGCATTTCTAGATGATTCAAAAAATGATTTCCAGTGTTTTGTTGGGTTTTGTTTGTTGGGTGCTCACACAGAGTACACCTGGGTGCTCAGGACTTCCTCCTGGTTCTGCATTTAGGGATCACTCTAGGTAGGTTCTGGGGACCATGTTGGTTGATGGGGATCGAAACATGGCACTCTCAAGCAAAGGCAGGTGTCCTACCTGCTGTATGATCTGTCCAGCCCTGCAGTGTTCTTTTTAAAAATTGACAGTGTTCTTTTAAAAATGACGTGCAATTTCATTTATGGTAAAATTCTCCCCTTTGTGTATAGAATTGAGAAGCTTTTAGTATATTTACGTGATTCACCTTAATCATGAGCACTAAATTTCTGTTTCCCTGATCTCCAGATTCTGTTCTTCCTGTGCATTTGTCTATTCTGGAGATTTTAAGAAATTGAATCCTACAATCATTTGCTTCTAAATTCTCTCACTTTGCTGGTTTTCAAAGTTCACCCATGCTGTAAGCATATATTGACTTTATTATTTTGTACAGTGAATAGCATTCTACTATATGAACATGACATGCTATCTTACCCATTTTTCAAATGTTGAACATATGGTTTACTTCTACACTGGACCATTGCAAATAATGTGACTATGAACATTCTTATTGGGTTTTGTGCCAACATTTTAAATTCTTTTGTGTATGTACTAAAAAGTAGAATTGGTAGGCCTCTCTGGCAAGACCACGGCTTACTTTTGAGGAAATGACAAACTGCTTTCTACAGTAGTTTAGCATTGGTATGCCTACCAATAAGTTTGAAAAGATCAATTTTCACACTTTAGCTTATACTTTTATATTTTTTAATTTTTTTTGTTTGGGGGGCTGACCATACCCAAAGATACTCAGGGTTTACTCCTGACTCTATCTCCAGTGATCACTCCTATAGGTCTTGGAGAACCAAATGGTGTTTCTAGGATCAAATCTAGATTGGCCGCGATGGAAGCCAAATATCCTTCCCACAATACTATTGCTGTGACTCCTTTTTTTTTTAATTTAAAACAATTGTTATACAATTATGACAGGAGGAAGAAGTATATTTCATTAGACTGTGGTTCTCATTTCTCTAATTGCAATATTGAGCACCTTTTCCTGTGATTTGCAATGTACTTGTTGACCATTTGTACCACTTCTTTAGAGAAACGTTTATTCAGTGTTTTACCTATTATTAAATCTGAGTACCTGTTCAATGTTCAGTAATGATGGTGTTTATGCAGTCTGGATATCTGATTTGAACCATATACTTTTAACAGATGCACTTGAAAATGTCACTTGTGTCCACTTGTCTTCCCGTTGTTTATCGATTTGCTCAAGCAGGCGCCAGTAACATCTCCACTCATTGGGAATGAGGTCCATTATTGTTACTGTTTTTGGCATATCGAATACACTATGGACAGCTTGCCAGGCTCTGCCGTGGCTCTGGGTTCATCCCAGGGGGTCCAGTCTTTTTCTACGCCAAACCATCAACCATCCAGGGCCAACTAGGCAGAGCCCTGTGTGTAGACAAGCCTGTCTCCCTGTCTGCCACCTGCCGACACAGCTGGGCACCACAGCCACACCTGCAACTCCTCAAGGGCAGGGCAATTGAAGATATATGAAAAATTATTTGTGGACTATATCTCTGCATTCCTTTTTTTTAATTGAAAAACCTTGAAATAGACCATTTCAAAGTTGTTCATGATAGGTTTCAGTCATACAGTGCTCCAACACCCATCTCTCCACCAGTGCACATTTCCCACCACCAATGTCCCCAGATTGCCTACCCCCACCCCCGCTCCATAACCTGCCTCTATGGCAGGCACTGTTCTTCTCTCTCACTCTCTCTCACTTTCTCTCTCTCCTTTTGTGCATTTTTCTTTTCACATTCTTTATGATGATCCTTACAATATGAAAGTTTTCAGTTTTAATACAGTACACTGTGTCCATTTTCCCTTTTATTGCTTTAGGTGACATAGCTTAAAAATTGTTCTCTAACTCAAGCTCATGAGGACTTATGCCTCTGTTTTCTTCTAATAGTTTTACAGTTACAGATTTTATATTTAGGTCTAGATCCATTTCAAGCTATGAAGTGAGCTCTAGTTTAAATTCATTCTTAAACACCAGCTGCAGAAATCCTCCTGAGTTTCAACCTGGGGACCAGTGCCATCAGAAAATGCTTCGAAAGGAAACCAGACAGAAGCACAGCTTGAGTAGTCCTCCTTGGTGCCCCCCTCCCCCTCTCTATCCTTTTCTGACCATGTCCTCTTTGTTTTCAGAATGCCACTTTTTGCTTTTCAGGCATCAGAACTACTGTGTAGAAAACAAAGTTGGTTTTCTCAGGATAAGCATCTTTCATCTGGACAGACTTTCCAAAATTATTATGCTTATGTTTGAGAGGGTCACACTTGGGGGTGCTCAGGGCTTAGTTCTGGCACTACACTCAGGGGAACCATAAGGTTGCCAGGGATTGAACTCAAGTCAGCTGTATAAAGGAAAGCACCCTACCCTCTGTCTATTTCTCCTGTCCACCAAAATTATTAATGTGATAATAATTGTAAAAACTTTTCAGTTATTCAAAACCAGTCATAATTATAAGTAAAGCATTTTAAAAGTAAAAAGCACAATGAAAGGAAGGAAGGAAGGAAGGAAGGAAGGAAGGAAGGAAGGAAGGAAGGAAGGAAGGAAGGAAGGAAGGAAGGAAGGGAAGGAAGGAAGGAAGGAAGGAAGGAAGCAAAAGGAAGGAAGGAAGGAAGGGAGGGAGGGGAGGGAGGAGGAGGGAGGGGAAGGAAGAAAGAAAGGAAGGAAGGAGGGGGAGGAAGAACTGTCAGAGGTGCAGATTTGAATGGCTAGGTTTATCATATTATCAAAAGAAATATTGTTGAAGAATTTTGGTGTATTTCCTAAAGCGCTCTGGGCTATTCGGCCTCTTGCTGCCTTTGCACTGCTCTGTCCCCACCCCTCTGGCCCACAGCACCCCCACACACATCAAAGTTGCAAATTTTGGTATCACTGCATTTTTCAACCTATTGGCATCTGTGCTTAATAATCCTAAATTATGACTGAACTGGAAGCACCACAGAGACATCTACTGGCTGATTTCTTTTCTTCTGGTCAGGCTTTTCAGAGGTTTTTGTTTTCATTTTTTGATGTTCTAGGGGATTGTGGCTAAGCAGCACTGTTCAGCACTGTGGCTAAGCACTGGAGACGCAGCTCTACAGACAAATCTATCACCCAAAAATGTGATTGTTGGAAATCTGTAGGATGGAATCTGCTCAGAGTTCAACCTTCCCATTTCATGTACTCACTGGTTTTAAAAGTGTCTCAAGTGGGTGAAATAGCAAAGAGGCCACCATGTTGAACCCAGCACACAAAGCAGAGGATGATCACAGACAGGGCAATTTATAAATAAGGTCCTGTTGATAAAAATTTATCAGTCTTTAAATAGACTGATAAATGATTATGGAGACCAATGAAGAATACAAAATGTTTCAGAGATTTTCCTAGACTCACATCAGAAACAGGGAGGTGACGGTTTCTTTTTTTCTTATTTTTTTTCTTTTCTTTTTGGGTCATACCCGGCAATGCTCAGGGGTTACTCCTGACTCTG
>JAJIBD010038575.1:0-14629 GCA_021461705.1 Cryptotis parvus
TTTAATTGTATATTTCAAATTGGTACAATAAAATATAAAAAAAGAAATGATTTAGAATCCAGATATTTTACATTATAAAGTAGTTATACACTACTTCAACCAAACAGTATTGAAAAGAGAAGAGAAAAATGCTTAATATTAATATGACAATAATTAGTGTATTTCAGACTGTATGCCATGAAAGTAATTTACTTTCACTATGAGCATGTTTATCATAACTATAAGAGCATGTTTATCATAAATATGAGATGTGATAATCAATAATAAATACATATTTTTTCAAATAAGCTATGCAGTTAGTATATAATAAGTGGCAATGTATGTGAGAGTTGGTAACCTAAAAAAGAAAAAAATCATTCACTCTATTAAGTTTCCTACAATGTTGAGGAGGCAAGCCTTAATATTTATAGTTTTTATTTACCACTGCATGAGTTCAAGAGTTGAGACACAGTTACCCTTGCTGATGAGAAAAGCATGTTGTTGTTCCATCTTCTCACCATGAGACAAGGTAACCAATGTGCCCCCTCTATAATCACCCAAGAAAAGAGAAACAGGAACTCCTTTCCAGAGTGATAGTCCATGAAGAACATGGTCAAATGGTCTCCCAGTTTTGTTTACTCTCATTTGCATCTTTATCTGTTTCATTCCCTTAAAAAACAACTGTTCTCAAATCCCCTTAACCACTGCTCCCAAATGTTTCCAATATATTCTTTCTTTACCCTTTGATATCTTTCCACTCTGCCATTTCCTTCCACTGATCTGAGACCAAAGGTGATCTAGGAATGAAATCTTTAAATTCTTGCATTCCTTCATCTGGTATTCTATATATACTACATATAAGTGAGATCATCTTGTGTTTGTCCTTTTTCTGCTACACTTCATTTAAAATGACATCTTCTGGTTTCATCCATGTTGCAGCTATTGAATGAGTCTATCTTTTTCTCACATCTGTGTATATTCCATTATGTATATTTATATATAGATATAAATGTATCTTATAAAGGTGCTGTACATATATACAACACCTTTAAGATAAAACTTCTCTATGGATGAACACCTCTGCCTAGTATATGTCTTTATCTAATTAAGAAGCTGGCATTCCAAAGATCAAAGAAGGAAATCACATACAAAGAACATCCTTAAGATTTACAGCAGACTTCTCTGATGAAAAATCCGAGCCCAAAAAACAATGGTGGGATAATGTGAAAAGGCCCAATAAACTGCAGGCCTCAACAAGAATTCTTATCTGGCCAGACTCACATTCAGATATTAAGGAAAGATACACAACTTAATGGATAATCAACAACTCAGGAATTTCATGGACTCAAAACCAACTTTAAAAGGACAGAAAGGATCCCCACTCTCCCCACCAGCTGTGTTCCAGCGGCGGGCAGCCCCCGACCTACCTCTCCTCCAGTATAAAGGGTTGGCGCTTTGAGAAGGGGACCAAGCCCCACCCAGCTTCCTCGGACCTTCCACTGCATTACCCCACCCCAACCCCCTGACTCCATAACCACCCACCGACACCCCAAAAATTCAAAACCGCGCGGACCCATGTCCACGTGAAGTATTTTCTACCTACGGCTACCACTGAGCATTTGCCCCTACACTCTTTGCTATACATCCCTAGCTGCAAAAGTAATTCAGGCACCTACTAACTCTATTGACTAGTCACCTAGAACACACATTTTCAACCTACGATAGTCATTATGGTAAAGCAATGCAGAATTCCTTCAAGCTCCACGATTGAAGTCACTAATACAGATGAGTCAAGCAACAATGATGAGCTATATAACCTCTCTGAAAAGGAATTTCGGAAGGAACTGTTAAAGATTCACAAGGAACTCAAAGAAACAATGTAATACAAAGTCAATAAAATACAAGAGGACATGAGAAAAGAATTGAGTAAATTTCAGACCAAAGTACAAGCAGAAATGACAGATACTAAAAATGAGGTAAGTGAGCTGAAAAACACAAGGGAAGGCCTCCAAAGCAGAGTAACAGCTACTGAGGAAAGAATTATTGATCTCGAAGACGAGGTTCAGAGATTCTGTAGAAGACACCAGAAGATGGAAAAAAAGACTCACAATCAATGAACAGACTTCCAGAGAAAATCGGGATGAAGCCAAAAGGAATAGGGCAAGAAGAAACCCTAATGAAGAAGAAACTGTCAAAGCCATCGTCGCTAAGAAGTTCCCTGAACTGAAAAAAAGCATGCTCCCAGATACAGGAGGCCCATAGTATGCCAACTAAAAGAAAGCCCAATAAGAATACTCTAAGACACATCCTTATTAAAATGACAAAACGATAGACAGAGAGAATATTGAAAGCGGCAAGATCGGGAGAAGGATATCACATACAAAGGAGCATCCCTGAGATTTACAGCAGACTTCTCAGATGAAACACTCCAAGCCCGAAAACAATGGTGGGATATTGTGAAAAGGCTCAATGAACTGCAGGCCTCACCAAGAATTCTTTACCCAGTTAGACTTACTTTCAGAAGTGAAGGAAAGATGCACAATTTCATGGATAAACAACAACTCAGGAAATTCATAGACTCAAAACCAACTTTAAAAGAAGGATTGAAGAGTCTATTGTAAAATAAGACAAACCAAAACCACAACAAGTTTAAACAGAAAGATGGCACGAAATCCAATGACAATAACTCTCAACGCCAACGGTCTGAATGCACCAATTAAGAGACACAGGGTGGCAAAACGGATTAAAAAACTGAATCCAACATTCTGCTGCCTACAAGAAACACATCTGAATAACCAGAGCAAACACAGACCCAAAGTCAAAGGCCCGGAAGACCATTCTCCACGCAAAAACCCCTCCAAAAAGGCAGGTGTGGCCATACTCTTATCTGACAATATAGACTTCAGGCTGAAAAAGGTTAAAAGGGACATTGAAGGCCAATTCTTAACAATTAAGAGGTATGTATATCACACTACTAAACATATATGCGCCAAACGAGGGGCCAGCAAAATACTTAAAACGACTATTAATAGACCTCAAAGAAGACATTAACAGTAGCACAATAATAGTCGGAGACTTCAACACTGCCTTATCGACTATGGATAGATCAACGAGACTGAAACTCACTAGGGAAATACTGGACCTGAAGGAAGAAATGGAAGAAAGAGAGCTGGTTGATTTATACAGGGCTTTTATACCCAAAAAGCTGAATACACATTTTTTCCACTGCACATGGAACATACTGCAAGATAGACCATATACTGAGCCACAAAGCATACCTCAACAAAATAAAAAAAGATTGAAATTGTGTCAACTATCTTTTCAGATCACAATGCACTGAAAATGGTAGTTAATCATACACAGAAGCAGGGAGCCAAACCAAACACCTGGAAACTAAACAGCTCACTGCTGAACAACAAATGGGTCACAGAAGAAATCAAACAGGAAATCCAAAGATTCCTAGAAACAAATGACAATGAAGATACCAACTATCAGAACTTGTGGGACACAGCAAAAGCTGTGTTAAGAGGAGAGTTCATAGCTCTGCGAGCATTCATAAGGAAAGAAGAAAAGGCCCACATAAATAATCTGACCTCACAGCTGAAAATATTAGAAAAGGACCAACAAAAGAAGCCCAACCCAGGCAGAAGGAAGGAAATAGTGAAACTAAGGGAGAAAATCAATGAGCTGGAAGCCAAAAAACAATATTAAAGATTAATGAAACCAAGAGCTGGTTCTTTGAAAAATTAAACAAGATCGACAAGCCACTGGCAAGACTTGTAAGGACAGTAAAGAGAGAACGCAAATAAACAGAATCAGAAATGAAAATGGTGACAACCAACAGAAAAAACAGAAATCCAAAAGATCATCAGAGATTACTTTGAGAACCTTTATGCCACAAAACATGAGAACCTAGAAGAAATGGATAAATTCCTGAAGTCCTATAAC
Organism: Cryptotis parvus; assembly: GCA_021461705.1. Taxonomy (NCBI): domain Eukaryota; kingdom Metazoa; phylum Chordata; class Mammalia; order Eulipotyphla; family Soricidae; genus Cryptotis; species Cryptotis parvus. The sequence continues at coordinate 3,928 of JAJIBD010038575.1, forward strand.
CTCCCACGATTGAAACAAGAAGACCTCCAGTACCTAAATAAGCCTATCACCATTGAGGAAATTGAAACAGTAATTAAAGGTCTGCCCAAACACAAAAGCCCAGGTCCAGACGGATTCCCTAGTGAACTCTACCAAACCTTTAAGGAGGACCTACTGCCAGTCTTTTTAAGCTCTTCCAGGAAATAGAAGAAACAGACACACTCCCAAACAGCTTCTACGAGGCACATATCACCCTAATACCCAAAGCAGGAGAGACAACAACAAAGAAAGAAAACTACAGACCAATATCCCTGATGAACACGGATGCTAAGATCTTCAACAAAATACTAGCAAACAGAATCCAAAGACTCATCAAGAAGATTATACATCATGACCAAGTAGGATTCATCCCGGGAATGCAAGGATGGTTCAACATTCGCAAATCAATCAACATCAATAAGAGAAAAAATAAAAACCATATGGTCCTATCAATAGATGCAAAAAAAGCATTTGACAAGATCCAGCACCCATTCATGATTAAAACCCCCCAGAAAATGGGAATTGAAGGGACTTTTCCCCAAAGATAGTCATAGCCATCTACCAAAGGCCCACTATAGTACTGGAAGTACTTGCCATAGCTAGCAATCAGAGAAGAAAAGGACATTAAGGGCATCCAGATAGGCAAGGAAGAAGTCAAGCTATCATTATTTGCAGATCACATGATATTATACTTAGAGAACCCTAAACTCTCGACCCCAAATCTCTTAGAAACAATAGATATGTATAGTAGAGTGGCAGGTACAAAATCAATACCCAAAAGTCGGTGGCTTTCCTATACACAATTAACAAAAGAGAAGAAAGGGATATAAAGAAATCGATTCCATTCACAATTGTGCCTCAGAAAATCAAATACCTAGGAATCAGCTTAACCAAGTGTGTAAAGGACCTATAGAAAGAGAACTACAAGACACTTCTTCAAGAAATAACAGAGGACACGAGGAAATGGAAACACATTCCCTGCTTATGGATGGGGAGAATTAACATTGTCAAGATGGTAATACTCCCTAGAGCTTTGTACAGATTCAATATGGTTCCTATGAGGATATCCATGACATTCTTTAAAGAAATTGACCAAACACCCCCTGAAATTTGTATGGAATAACAACCCCCCACGGATAGCTAAAGCAATCTTCGGGAAAAAGAAGATGGGAAGCATCACCTTTCCCAACCTCAAACTGTACTACAAAGCAGCAGTAATTAAAACAGCGTGGTACTGGAATAAAAACAGACCTGTGGACCTATGGAATAGAGTTGAGTATCCTGACAGCCACCTTCAAAGATATGATCAGTTATCCTTTGATAAAGGTGCAAAGAGTCCAAGTTGGAGTAGGGAAAGCCTCTTCAACAAGTGGTGTTGGGAAAACTGGACAGCTCCATGTAAAAAAAATGAATTTGGACCTGTGTCTAACACCTTGCACAAAAATCAGATCAAAATGGATTAAAGATCTCAATATCAGACCTGAATCCATAAAGTACGTTGAAGAAAATATAGGAAAACCCTCCACAACATTGAAGCTAAAGACATCTTCAAAGGTGAAACACCATTAACAAAGCAACTAGAAAAAATATAAACATATGGGACTATATGAAACTAAAGAGCTTCTGCACCTCGAAAGAAACAGTGACCAAGATAGATAGACAGTCCACAGAAAGGGAAAGAATATTCACCCAATTCCCATCTGATAAGGGGTTAATATCCAGGATTTATCAGGCACTGGTACAGCTATATAAGAAGAAAAGAGCCAACCCCATTAAAAATGGGGGAGAAGAGATGAACAGAAACTTTGACAAGGAAGCAATTTGAATGGCCAAAGGCATATGAAAAAAATGCTCATCATCACTAATCATCAGAGAGATGCAAATCAAAACAACAATGAGATATCACCTCACACCACAGAGACTGACCCATATCCAAAAGGGTAAAAGCAACAAGTGCTGGATGCGGGAAAAGGGAGTCTCATACATTGTTGGTCGGAATGTCGACTTGTACAACCTTTCTGGAAAACAATATGGACATTCCTCCAAAGACTAGAAATTGGACTCCCATTTGAACCAGCCATACCACTCCTGGGAATACACCCTGGGAAGATAATGTAATTTTAAGAGTCATTCTGTCCTTGTGCTGGATCTCTATACAAGTGTTGAGCTCCTTATTCAGTGCATTACCTGAGTACACAAACCTCATTCAAATTTACTTAAAATTAGTAGATATAAACATACATTTTTGTTTATTTTTCATAAAAACCATTGGAATGCCTATATATATATATATATATATATATATATATATATATATATATATATATACACACACACACACATGTTATGACACCAAAATCCAATGTCAGGTGGAACGTGAAAATCAGGAGGTCTTACAAAAAGTGGAAATTACAAAAACGTGTGGGAATCTAGAGGTTAGGTAAGAGAGAGAAGGGAACTTGTGTGAATAAATGTTGAAAGGGTTAATACCAACCTAGAACTTACCATTAAATACAGGTAAAAAATGCACATGATGGCCTCTACGTGTATGTAGTGCAACCCAAAATGTGTAAGAGAAGGAAAAGAGAGAGAGAGGAGAGAAAAGAGATAAAGAACCTGCCATTCAGGTAGGCTATGGGGAGGGTATTGGGACATTGGTGGGGGGAAATGGGCACTGGTGGAGGGTGGGGTGCTGGAACACTATGTGACCAAAACCTCTAAACATGAACAACGTTGTTATTGTATATCTAATGGTGGAATAATAAAATATTTAATAAAAACATTGGAATGCCATCCAATGCCATTTTTTTTTTGTTGTTTTTTTAAGTATTTTATTACACCACCGTGAGATATACAATTTCAAAGATGTTCATATTTGTGGTTTTGGTCATACAGTGTTCTAGCACCCATCCCTCCACCAGTGCCCATCTCACCGCCACCAATGTCCCCCGGTTCCCTCTCCCTTCCCAGCCCAACTCCATGGCAGGTTCTGTATTTCTTTCCCTTTATCTCTATCTCTTTCTCTTATACTTCCCTTCCAGATTGTGGATTACAGACCATATATTAAAGGGTTGTCATGTGCTACCTTTTGCATGTATTTAATGTTCAGTTATAGGTTGGTATTAGTACCTCGACAATTGTTAGCACACTGTTTTATTTTCTGTCTTACTTAGCATCAGACTCCCACATGTTTGTGATAATTTCCACCTTTGACAAGACCTCCTGATATATGTTTCACTTGACCTTGGATATTGGTGTCATAATAAGTACATATATGTTTATGTCTACATATATGTACACATGTGTTTATGAACTAGTTTCAGAGGCCCCATTCACTCTCAAAGGAACAAACATCTCTGAATGCAGCAGTTATGTGTACCTAGGTCAAGAAATCAACATGATGAACGACCCAAAACCTGAGATGCGCGAGGAGGAAGAGAGTGGCCTGGAATGCCTTCAAAGGCATCGAAGAAATAGCTAAAAGGACAAAGAACCTCCAGCTCTTGGCACATCTCTTTGACTCCACCGTTCTCCCTGCATTAACATATGCCTTAGAGACCTGGGCCCCACGAAAGCAGGATGAGAATGCTATTCGGGTTTCCCCAGAGAGGAATCGAAAGAGCTATGCTTGGAATATCACGCCTCACTCAAGTGAGAGAAGGAATCCAGAGTTCTCACCTCCGTCACTATTCCAGAATCAGGGATACTATCTCGTTTGCCAAGGCATCGAAAATCAGATGGGCTGGACATGTAATGCGATTTGGAGACAACTGCTGGTCTAGAGCTGTTATCGACTGGATCCCACGGGATGTCAAAAGATCACGTGGCCGCCACCTACAAGATGGTCAGACTTCCTTGTCAAGACCCTGATGGAACGGTTTGAGGCTCTTCATATTCCTGAATCAACCAGATGCCATTGGGTTACATTGGCTCGTGATAGGGTCCAATGGAAATGTTACTGGCACCCGCTCAAGCAAATCGATGAATAACGGGATTCAAGTGATCAAGTGATCAAGTGATATTCAATATTTATGCTTTGAGTCTAGAACTGATTGATGATTTGGGTTTAATCCTTTGGGGGCAACATATTCTATTTATTTATTCTGTCTCCAAGCCTCAGTATGAGAATTTTGTACAGTTCACACAGTTATTACCTTCCTGATACAGGGTCACTGATGTCTTCAGTTTCTAAACATTGGGTGAATAAGAAGAGTACATTAGACATATAATTATTTTCTCTCTCTGTATCTAGGTTTCTGAAAGATATTAGAATCACTTAGGCTTCAACATTCCCTCCCAAGAGCACACACAAGATTAGGGTGAAGGAGCATATCAGTCAAGGACAGGGAGCGCTTTGTTTGCCACAGCAACACCTCCCTCATTTAGGTAAACTTACTAGTAAGGATTGTACATTCAAGTGATTTCTTGAGTTCTCAGGTCCTTTTCTGAAGGACAAACACACAGAGGAGCTCTCATCTCTTGACTGGTTGTGGAGAGGATACTGAACATAACAGGAATTCCATTTCAATTCAATTGAGGTAGCTATTCTATAGCTGTCTTGAACCCCACACAGGATATGTATCTTGGCATCTATTCTGAGTCTCTGGAACAATAAGTGATGGTCACACATCTTCAATAACATCTGTAACAGGAACATGGCTATGGTCATGGTGTATCACTATTAGATGTCATCCTTCAGCCTTTATTAGCATTAACCAAAATGTTCCTAACTCAAATATTGTATTACACCAATATCACCTCATTAAGTAAGTCCTCTTTTTCTTCAGGGAACTCAATCATTAGGATCAATTTGCTAGACAGCTGATGATAAATCATTTTAGTTTTATAAAACTAATTGTTTTACAATGAAAACAATTATCAAGGATAGGTCGTTACTTAGAGCATCTCAGCAACATATATTAAATGTAGCTTACATTGGGTTTAATCACAGAAAGTTGAATCAGAATTGCTATTCTTGGAATTTGGCGTAGTTTTTTCAGAAAGAGGCACCATACTGTAGCATAGTGTTTTATGTCTTTTGTAACCAAAGTCTTGTTGCCCAAACTTGAACATAGTAAAAATGACGTCTTGTACACTATACTACATATATGAGAGATATATAAAAATAATATATAATATATTATATATTTTATATATATAACTTAAAATATATAAATGTTTCAATTTAAAAGGGTATACTAAGTTAAGTGTAGAGCCATACAACTGAAACAACAACAGCAACGTATTTCCTCCGGGTTTACACATAAATTCCAGAATCAAGTGTTGGTAAATTCAATGCACTGAAGTAAAATTTCCCAAGTTTGTATTTACTTCAAAACGTTGCCAATGCAAAGAACTAGGACTACGTTTGTGCCTGCCTTATCAGTCTCAAAGACAAAATAATAATTGTAGGCATAGATCAGTAGGGTATATGAAGTCATTATAAGTCAGAAAATTATTAGTAGAGCAATATTGTACAGGATAATTCTCCAGATGCAGCCAAACCTAAGATTTCTCACTTTGTCATTTGGTTTAAATAAATTTATTCTCTTTATGGAAGAGACTAGAGATGATTTTGAATGTAACTCATACAATTTTAATTGGTATTTTGAATTACTTTTCAAGTGTAATGTGTGAATCTGAAATAGAACCTTGAGAAAATGAGACTTTCCCCAAAATAGTAAAGATATTTAATATAAGCTCAAAACAAACATTACATTCAATGGGAGAAGCTTAATATTTTTCTGGTGACATTTCTACAATGAACATTCTCTGATCTGTGTGTTAAGGTTATTTATTGTCAAAGAAACAGAAAAAACTATATTTCTAGATGATTTTGATAGAATTATATCAGGGGACTTTAGGTCTCTGCATCCTACCCTACTTCATTCCTCATTGATTTTTTTTCTTTCTCGATCATTCCCAGCGATGCTCAGGGGTTACTCCTGGCTCTGCACTCAGGAATTACTCTGGCGGTGATGGGCGACTTAATGGGTTGCGGGATAGAACCTGGTAAAAGGCAAATGCCCTCCCTGCTGTATAATCTCTCTAGCCCCTCCTCATCATCCTTTGTTAAATCTCTTTCCCTTTCAAACACTCACATTTGTCTATTGTAGCAGTTTTTAATCTACCCCAATTTATGTAGCGCCATTACGTGTATTGTATATAGTCAAGGTTAATTTAATATATTTGATACCCATTTTAAATTTTATTATTTTTATATCAAACGTCTATGGATGATTTCATTCTAAGAAAAGTTCTAGAGTTGCACTTGTTAATCTGCTGTTGAAATTTTTTGGTTCTGATTAAATAATCTCTAAATTTTATACTTGAATGTACTGAATTAATGTTTTATAAGACTACATATTTTTACAAATCTTATTTTATGCCACTTTTAGCCTCCTATTTGATACCCTCATCTAATTGGTTAGATGCAACTTACCACACTATATCTACCACACAGGTACTAGCATCGCATCATAATTCACTGCAAAACTCTCCTGTTTCAAGCTCTCTGTACATAAACTTTCATAACCTCAGTTCTGCAGTGAGACCCAAGGATGTTTCTTTTATTTGACTCTGATGCATTTATTCACTGCCAAAATGTAAATAAGATCACATATAGGTGATCTTCTGAGAATAAGATCACAAAAAAGCACAAAAGTACATTTGTATATAATTTGTGTACAAAAAGTATACACCAAATAGTTTGTGTATTTCCTTCACTATCACTATCACTATCACTATCCCTATCCCTATCACTATCTTCCTGTTCATGATCTATTTGCTAGAGCGGGGCACCAGTAATAGTCCTGTCTCATGCTAGAAGAGCCCAAAGGCATCCGGCTTACTCCAGGAACATAAAGAGCCTCAAACCATTATATTAGGTCATAGGAATGACCTTATATAAATGTTACTGGTATTTGGCATATCAAATACAACACGAGCAGCTTGCCAGGCTTGCCGTGGGTGGCATGCTCTTGTAGTCACCTCTAAATAAAGCATTTATTGATGAACCGCGTGGCCGCTAGGTGCCGTAAGGCGGGCTGTGATAGTCTGTCTGCTGGGAGGAGTTGTGATGAGAGGGAAGTCCGGATGTGGAAAATGGCAGCCCCCATGGAGTAGGGGCGTCTGGCTTGTTGTGAGGCTCTGCTGGGGTGGCAGGCCAGGGCTAGAACCCGCCATGCCTCCCCTGGGGTCTCATGAGCAGCTGGGCACAGGGACAGAAGTAGCAGCTCTGCCCCATGTCTGAGAGTCTCTGGTTCAGCATGCCTGGGCCGGATTGAAAGAAAAAAAATTACTGAACACCAGTAGTTCTTAAGTGCAGAGCCAGGAGTAACCCCCTGAGGATTGCCGGTTGTTACCCCTCAAAAAATTGAAAGTCAGTGTTTCTTTAAAATGGTCTCTTTGGGCCAGAGGTACAGTACTTGGCTAGGATACCTACCTTGCTGTGGCTGACCTTGGTTTGATGCCTGGCAGCACATGGTCTTCTCCTGAGCAGTGTATTTCCTTATGACTTAGTTTTCTTGGCCTGAACATTTGTCGTTAATGGTTATGTGTGAACATGCCTTAAGCAGTATTTTTATGAGAAATATGAAAATAGACAAAAATAAGACAGAAAACTTATGCAGTTAGGGGCTCCCAGCCTCATCGAATGAAAGTCCGGACTTATTTTACTAACAATATTTATTTCTTATAATTTATAACTATCAGATGGAGGGAACATTTTCAAAGTTAAAAATCAATTAATTAACTTTATTAAGTAATTAACCTTATCAGTTAATTAATTAACTTTATTAATCTGTCCAGGATAGAATTTTAAACACTTGAGAGCCTAACATACCCAGAGAAACATCTTTGTAATGGGCTTGTAATGAGATTTTTAAAAGAAGGGGTCCTTGGGAGAGGGAGCAAATAGGTCACAGAACCCCTGTGAGGGCAACAGTCCACCTCAATGCTATTATTCTGTGTTAAAGGTCCCATAAGCTGCCAGATCTATATTCTCCTTTATCGCTAGGACCCGATGAACCCAACCTTTATTATTCCATGTCTAAATGGTAGAATTTATTTCTCATTTTTAAATTGCTGAGTAGTATTCCATATTTAGCACATCTTTTACAACTCTCTTGTATGGGGCCACTTAGATTCTTTTACATATCACTGTATCACTGTATCACTGTCTTCCCGTTGTTCATAGATTTGCTCTAGTGACTGGCACCAGTAACATCTCCATATATCCTAGTAGCCCAAGGGCATCTACACTTTTAGATGCCCTAGTAGTCAGAGCCGAGGTGCTATGGCAGAACTTGGGGACTGCACAGAGCATGATGGATCCTGTATCCCTGGGGGCTTGTTAGGCCTGGCCAACCATCAGGATAGAAGCTGGACACTAACGCTGACCCAGAAGCCCAAGGCCTGGTCCACAGTAACCACAGCAGAATGTCAGGAGGTGAATTTTTAAAAAAATTTTACTCCTGAAGCCACAGAAGTTCCGTAACTGTCCACAGAACGTGAAGAACCCACAACCGTGTTAACTGGCTGCATCGTCTTCTTCTGTGCACTGTGTGTGCGTGTGTGACTCATGATGATTTCTCCTAAACCATTTGGGATTCAGTTGTATATTTTACCCCTTAATTCAGAGTATCCCACCCATACAGCAGAGCCTGGCAAGCTACCGATGTCATATTTGATATGCCAAAACCCAGTAACAATTATAGACCTCATTCCCATGACCTGAAGGAATGGTTTGAGACTCTTTTATGTTCCTGTTCTTTTACATATACTGACTACTATAATGAATAGGCAATGAACATAGAAGTCCATATGCATGTAATGATATGTGAAAGTAGCTCAAAAAGGCTAGAGCACATGCTTGCCAGTGAGAAGCCTAGTTTGGAATCTGGTCTCACATTGGCGCCTACATATTCCTGGGAGTGACTCTGAGCAATCAGCATGGAATAGAGTCAGATTTCAGATGTGTACCAGAAACCCGAACAGTGACACATGAACATTTTAATGTCATGTTTAAATATATTGATGTTTTGATTTTTTTCTGGTGTGTTTTTGTGGGTTGCCCACCAAGGGTTCCAGAAGCTCCACTTCTGGATGTGGTACTGAGGGCTGCCTCTCTCATGAACTTGTTCAGCTGGCACAGCAGTTCCATGTTAAGGCTGGATGTTGTGGTGCTTCATGGTCATTATTGTGTTATGAATTACCTGATGTGATTAGGGGCCTCCACAACTGCACATATTGATGTCTGGGAACTGTGCAATTGTAGGAATCAATCCAGGTTCAGATGAGACAAGTCATGTGCTTCATGTTTTGTTTTGGGTGGGTTTATTCATCTCAAGTGATGCTCTAGGCAATTCCTGACTCTGTAGTTAGAATGACAGTGTTTATGTTTTTTAAGACTAATCATTTGTATAATTTCAGAATTTATGTGTAGCCTGATATGATTTACTAAGAGGTGGGACTCTGGAGCTCCTGAGTATATAATATAAAGTGGAGATCAAAAGAAGAGGATGATTACAACAAATAGGACTAGAACTTCCATACAAACCAGTTATACTACTTATTGCTACCTATGACCAACACATAGAAAAAAATAAATCAAAAGGACATATGCATATCATTGCTTTTCAGCTCCACTTTACTACATAGGCCAAGAAATCGATACTACCCAAATGCCCTGCAATGGATTGGTAACCTGTAGTATATGTATACAATGGAATCCTATGTAGCTCTAAAAATGAATAAAATCATGCAACCCTCCATAACATGAATAGAAGTAGAATATGTCTTTCTGAGTCAAGTCAAAAGGAAAGGAATAGATGCATAATAATCTTTCTTTAAGTGGGGCATAATGATACACAGCTAGGTAAAAATAAAAGTTTAAAACAATAAAATTGGAGAACTTATTCATAAAATTGAATTGGTAGGGAGGAGCCCTTGTTGGTCATGCTGGTGATGGGTGTGGTGCCTGAATATTGTGCATGAATAGCCATTATTGACAGTATTGCAAACCAAAGCTTCTTAATAAAATTTAAAAACAAAAGTGGGTGAATACCTTTAAATTAGGCCTCAGACCCATTTTCAAGTCTCTGTCTAATAAAGCTTTTTCCAATGAGAAATTTGTGATCTGAAAATGGGCCCTCAAATACCCTGTTTACACTTTTTTACCTCGGATATCTGTCTTGAGTTTCTAACATGGAAGACTGAAAAATAATATTGGGGTCTGGTGACTAAGTCTCTGGTATTTTAGTAAAGCAACCTAATGGACTAAGGTGACATGAAAAAATTCAGACCGAAGTTCATGTTTGCTGTTTTTTTTCTGGTCCAATCCCACACCTGACCCTGACACATACTATCTAGAATTAAAAAATGGAATCAAGTGTCTGTGGTTCCACCGTTCTTTAATTCGATTGCCATTAATCCCAAATTGCTGAATTCAACAAATTTAAAAGCCGTAGTGGGAATGGAGAGATCTCTGTGAGTGTAATATATCTCTGTATAAATCTAAATAGAAAATTTCACTATGGAAGCAAGGAAAAGTAAAGGTGACTATTGAACTATTATACTACTAAAATGTAAATAGAAGTTAGGAACTGAGGTAAGTAGACAGTGAATCTTTTTCTGTTCTAATTCTATTGGTTTTTTTTTTTTGGGAGGGGTGAACATCTGGCAG
>JAJIBD010038576.1:0-17548 GCA_021461705.1 Cryptotis parvus
CCCCTGACTCCACACCACCCACCGACACCCCAAAATTCAAAACTGCGCGCTGGACATGTCCCCATGACGTACTTTCTACCTACCTGTGATACCACTGAGCATTTACCCTACTCCTTGCTATACATCCCTAGCTGCAAAGTAATTCAGGCACCTACTAACTCTATTGACTAGTCACCTAGAACACACATTTTTTCAACCTACGATAGTCATTATGGTAAAGCAATGCAGAATTCCTTCCAAGCTCCACGATTAGAAGTCACTAATACAGATGAGTCCAGCAACAATGATGAGCTATATAACCTCTCTGAAAAGGAATTTCGGAAGGAACTGTTAAAGATTCACAAGGAACTCAAAGAAACAATGTAATACAAAGTCAATAAAATACAAGAGGACATGAGAAAAGAATTGAGTAAATTTCAGACCAAAGTACAAGCAGAAATGACAGATACTAAAAATAGGAGGTAAGTGAGCTGAAAAACACAGGGGAAGGCCTCCAAAGCAGAGTAACAGCTACTGAGGAAAGAATTATTGATCTCGAAGGCGAGGTTCAGAGATTCTGTAGAGAACGCCAGAAGATGGAAAAAAGACTCACAATCAATGAACAGACTTCCAGAGAAAATCGGGATGAAGCCAAAGGAATAGGGCAGGAAGAAAACCCTAATGAAGAAGGAAGAAGAAACTGTCAAAGCCATCAGTCGCTAAGAAGTTCCCTGAACTGAAAAAGCATGCTCCCAGATACAGGAGGCCCGTAGTATGCCAGCTAAAGAAAGCCCAATAAGAATACTCTAAGACACATCCTTATATAAATGACAAAAGCGATAGACACAGAGAGAATATTGAAAGCAGCAAGATCGGAGAAGGATATCACATACAAGGGAGCATCCCTAAGATTTTACGCAGACTTCTCAGATGAAACACTCCAAGCCCGAAAACAATGGTGGGATATTGTGAAAAGGCTCAATGAACTGCAGGCCTCACCAAGAATTCTTTACCCAGTTAGACTTACTTTCAGAAGTGAAGGAAAGATGCACAATTTCATGGATAAGCAACAACTCAGGAATTCATAGACTCAAAACCAGCTTTAAAGAAGGATTGAAGAGTCTATTGTAAAATAAGACAAACCAAAACCACAACAAGTTTAAACAGAAAGATGGCCACGAAATCAATGACAATAATCTCAACGTCCAACGGTCTGAATGCACCAATTAAGAGACACAAAGGTGGCAAAACGGATTAAAAAACTGAATCCAACATTCTGCTGCCTACAAAACACATCTGAATAACCAGAGCAAACACAGACCCAAAGTCAAAGGCCGGAAGACCATTCTCCACGCAAAAAACCCCTCCAAAGGCAGGTGTGGCCATACTCTTATCTGACAATATAGACTTCAGGCTGAAAAAGGTTAAAAGGGACATTGAAGGCCAATTCTTAACAATTAAGAAGTATGTATATCACACTACTAAACATATATGCCAAGCGAGGGGCCAGCAAAATACTTAAAGCGACTAATAGACCTCAAAGAAGACATTAACAGTAGCACAATAATAGTCGGAGACTTCAACACTGCCTTATCGACTATGGATAGATCAACGAGACTGAAACTCACTAGGAATACTGGACCTGAAGGAAGAAATGGAAGAAAGAGAGCTGGTTGATTTATACAGGGCTTTTTATACCCAAAAAGCTGAATACACATTTTTTCCACTGCACATGGAACATACTGCAAGATAGACCATATACTGAGCCACAAAGCATACCTCAACAAAATAAAAGAGTGAAATTGTGTCAACTATCTTTTTCAGATCACAATGCACTGAAAATGGTAGTTAATCATACATAGAAGCAGGGAGCCAAACCAAACACCTGGAAACTAAACAGCTCACTGCTGAACAACAAATGGGTCACAAGAAGAAATCAAACAGGAAATCCAAAGATTCCTAGAAACAAATGACAATGAAGATACCAACTATCAGAACTTGTGGGACACAGCAAAAGCTGTGTTAAGAGGAAAGTTCATAGCTCTGCGAGCATTCATAAGGAAGAAGAAAGAGGCCCACATAAATAATCTGACCTCACAGCTGAAAATATGAGAAAAGGACTAACAAAGAAGCCTAACCCAGGCAGGAAGGAAGGAAATAGTGAAACTTAGGGAGAAAATCAATGAGCTGGAAGCCAAAAAACAATATTAAAGATTAATGAAACCAAGAGCTGGTTCTTTGAAAAATTAAACAAGATCGACAAGCCACTGGCAAGACTTGTAAAGACAGTAAAGAGAGAACGCCAAATAAACAGAATCAGAAATGAAAATGGTGACAACCAACAGAAAAAACAGAAATCCAAAAGATCATCAGAGATTACTTTGGGGACCTATATGCCACAAAACATGAGAACCTAGAAGAAATGGATAAATTCCTGAAGTCCTATAACCTCCCACGATTGAAACAAGAAGACCTCCAGTACCTAAATAAGCCTATCACCATTGAGGAAATTGAAACAGTAATTAAAAGTCTGCCCAAACACAAAAGCCCAGGTCCAGACGGATTGCCTAGTGAACTCTACCAAACCTTTAAGGAGGACCTACTGCCAGTCTTTTTTAAGCTCTTCCAGGAAATAGAAGAAACAGACACACTCCCCAAACAGCTTCTCCGAGGCACATATCACCCCCTAATACCCAAAGCAGGGAGAGACAACACAAAAAGAAAGAAAACTACAGACCAATATCCCTGATGAACACGGGATGCTAAGTTCTTCAACAAAATACTAGCAAACAGAATCCAAAGACTCATCAAGAAGATTATACATCATGACCAAGTAGGATTCATCCCGGGAATGCAAGGATGGTTCAACATTCGCAAATCAATCAACATCAATAAGAGAAAAAACAAAAACCATATGGTCCTATCAATAGATGCAAAAAAAGCATTTGACAAGATCCAGCACCCATTCCATGATTAAAACCCTCCAGAAAATGGGAATTGAAGGGGACTTTCCCAAAGATAGTCATAGCCATCTACCAAAGGCCCACTATAGTACTGGAAGTACTTGCCATAGGCAATCAGAGAAGAAAAGGACTTAGGGGCATCCAGATAGGCAAGGAAGAAGTCAAGCTATCATTATTTGCAGATCACATGATATTATACTTAGAGAACCCTAAACTCTCGACCCCAAATCTCTTAGAAACAATAGATATGTATAGTAGAGTGGCAGGTACAAAATCAATACCCAAAAAAGTCGGTGGCTTTCCTATACACAATTAACAAAAAAGAGAAGAAAGGGATATTAAGAAATCGATTCCATTCACAATTGTGCCTCAGAAAATCAAATACCTAGGAATCAGCTAACCAAGTGTGTAAAAGGACCTATAGAAAGAGAACTACAAGACATTTCTTCAAGAAATAACAGAGGACACGAGGAAATGGAAACACATTCCCTGCTTATGGATGGGGAGAATTAACATTGTCAAAGATGGTAATACTCCCTAGAGCTTTGTACAGATTCAATATGGTTCCTATGAGGATATCCATGACATTCTTTTAAAGAAATTGACCAAACACTCCTGAAATTTGTATGGAATAACAACCCCCACGGATAGCTAAAGCAATCTTCGGAAAAAAGAAGATGGGAAGCATCACCTTTCCCAACCTCAAACTGTACTACAAAGCAGCAGTAATTAAAACAGCGTGGTACTGGAATAAAAACAGACCTGTGGACCTATGGAATAGAGTTGAGTATCCTGACAGCCACCTTCAAAGATATGATCAGTTATCCTTTGATAAAGGTGCAAGAGTCCAAGTTGGAGTAAGGAAAGCCTCTTCAACAAGTGGTGTTGGGAAAACTGGACAGCTCCATGTAAAAAATGAATTTGGACCTGTGTCTAACACCTTGCACAAAAATCAGATCAAAATGGATTAAAGATCTCAATATCAGACCTGAATCCATAAAGTACGTTGAAGAAAATATAGGGAAAACCCTCCACAACATTGAGCTAAAGACATCTTCAAAGGTGAAACACCATTAACAAAGCAACTAGAAAAAATATAAACATATGGGACTATATGAAACTAAAGAGCTTCTGCACCTCGAAGAAACAGTGACCAAGATAGATAGACAGTCCACAGAAAGGGAAAGAATATTCACCCAATTCCCATCTGATAAGGGGTTAATATCCAGGATTTATCAGGCACTTTGGTACAGCTATATAAGAAGAAAAGAGCCAACCCCCCATTAAAAATTGGGAGAAGAGATGAACAGAAACTTTGACAAGGAAGCAATTTGAATGGCCAAAGGCATATGAAAAAAATGCTCATCATCACTAATCATCAGAGAGATGCAAATCAAAACAACAATGAGATATCACCTCACACCACAGAGACTGGCCCATATCCAAAAGGGTAAAAGCAACAAGTGCTTGGATGCGGGGGAAAGGGGAGTCTCATACATTGTTGGTCGAATGTCGACTTGTACAACCTTTCTGGAAAACAATATGGACATTCCTCCAAAGACTAGAAATTGGACTCCCATTTGAACCAGCCATACCACTCCTGGGAATACACCCTGGGAAGATAATGTAATTTTTAAGAGTCATTCTGTCCTTGTGCTGGATCTCTATACAAGTGTTGAGCTCACTTATTCAGTGCATTACCTGAGTACACAAAACCTCATTCAAATTTACTTAAAATTAGTAGATATAAACATACATTTTTTGTTTATTTTTCATAAAAACCATTGGAATGCCTATATATATATATATATATATATATATATATCTCATATATATATATATATATACACACACACACACATGTTATGACACCAAAATCCAATGTCAGGTGGAGCGGAAATCAGGAGGTCTTACCAAAAGGGTGGAAATTACTGCAAACGTGTGGGAATCTGAAGGTTAGGTAAGAGAGAGAGGGGAACTTGTGTGAATAAATGTTGAAAGGGTTAATACCAACCTAGAACTTACCATTAAATACAGGTAAAAAAATGCACATGATGGCCTCTACGTGTATGTAGTGCAACCCAAAATGTGTAAGAGAAGGAAAAAGAGAGAGGGAGAGAGAAAAGAGATAAAGAACCTGCCATTCAGGTAGGCTATGGGAGGGGAGGGGGTATTGGGGACATTGGTGGTGGGAAATGGGCACTGGTGGAGGGTGGGGTGCTGGAACACTATGTGACCAAAACCTCTAAACATGAACAATGTTGTTATTGTATATCTAATGGTGGAATAATAAAATATTTAAAAAAACATTGGAATGCCATCCAAGAATGCCATCTTCTTTTTTTGTTGTTGTTTTTAAGTATTTTATTATACCACCGTGAGATATACAATTTCAAAGATGTTCATATTTGTGTTTGGTCATACAGTGTTCTAGCACCCATCCCTCCACCAGTGCCCATCTCACGCCACCAATGTCCCCCCGGTTCCCTCTCCTTCCCAGCCCAACTCCATGGCAGGGTTCTGTATTTCTTTCCCTTTATCTCTATCTCTTTCTCTTATACTTCCCTTCCAGATTGTGGATTACAGACCATATATTAAAGGGTTGTCATGTGTACCTTTTGCATGTATTTAATGTTCAGTTATAGGTTGGTATTAGTACCGACAATTGTTAGCACACTGTTTTACTTTCTGTCTTAGCATCAGACCCCACATGTTTGTGATAATTTCCACCTTTGACAAGACCTCCTGATATATGTTTCCTTGACCTTGGATATTGGTGTCATAATAAGTACATATATGTTTATGTCTACATATATGTACATGTTTATGAACTAGTTTCAGAGGCCCCATTCACTCTCAATGGAACAAACATCTCTGAATGCAGCAGTTATGTGTACCTAGGTCAAGAAATCAACATGATGAGCGACCCAAAACCTGAGATCTCGCGGGAGGAAGAGAGTGGCCTGGAATGCCTTCAAAGGCATCGAAGAAATAGCTAAAAGGACAAAGAACCTCCAGCTCTTGGCACATCTCTTTTGACTCCACCGTTCTCCCTGCATTAACATATGCCTTAGAGACCTGGGCCCCTCTGAAGCTTAGGATGAGAATGCTATTCGGGTTTCCCAGAGAGGAATCGAAAGAGCTATGCTTGGAATATCACGCCTCACTCAAGTGAGAGAAGGAATCCAGAGTTCTCACCTCCGTCACTATTCCAGAATCCAGGGATACTATCTCGTTTTGCCAAGGCATCGAAAATCAGATGGGCTGGACATGTAATCGCGATTTGGAGACAACTGCTGGTCTAGAGCTGTTATCGACTGGATCCCAAGGGATGTCAAAAGATCACGTGGCCGCCACACCTACAAGATGGTCAGACTTCCTTGTCAAGACCCTGATGGAACGGTTTGAGGCTCTTCATATTCCTGAATCAACCAGATGCCATTGGGTTACATTGGCTCGTGATAGGGTCCAATGGAAATGTTACTGGCACCCGCTCAAGCAAATCGATGAATAACGAGTTCAAGTGATCAAGTGATCAAGTGATATTCAATATTTATGCTTTGAGTCTAGAACTGATTGATGATTTGGGTTTAATCCTTTGGGGGCAACATATTCTATTTATTTATTCTGTCTCCAAGCCTCAGTATGAGAATTTTGTACAGTTCACACAGTTATTACCTTCCTGATACAGGGTCACTGATGTCTTCAGTTTCTAAACATTGGGTGAATAAGAAGAGTACATTAAGACATATAATTATTTTCTCTCTGTATCTAGGTTTCTGAAAGATATTAGAATCACTTAGGCTTCAACATTCCCTCCCAAGAGCACACACAAGATTAGGGTGAAGGAGCATATCAGTCAAGGACAGGGGCGCTTTGTTTTGCCCACAGCAACACCTCCCTCATTTAGGTAAACTTATGTAAGGATTGTACATTCAAGTGATTTCTTGAGTTCTCAGGTCCTTTTCTGAAGGACAAACACACAGAGGAGCTCTCATCTCTTGACTGGTTGTGGAGAGGATACTGAACATAACAGAATTCCATTTCAATTCAATTGAGGTAGCTATTCTATAGCTGTCTTGAACCCACACAGGATATGTATCTTGGCATCTATTCTGAGTCTCTGGAACAATAAGTGATGGTCACACATCTTCAATAACATCTGTAACAGGAACATGGCTATGGTCATGGTGTATCACTATTAGATGTCATCCTTCAGCCTTTATTAGCATTAACCAAAATGTTCCTAACTCAAATATTGTATTACACCAATATCACCTCATTAAGTAAGTCCTCTTTTTCTTCCAGGAACTCAATCATTAGGATCAATTTGCTAGACAGCTAATGATAAATCATTTTAGTTTTTATGTAAAACTAATTGTTTTACAATGAAAACAATTATCAAAGGATAGAGTCCGTTACTTAGAGCATCTCAGCAACATATATTAAATGTAGCTTACATTGGGTTTAATCACAGAAAGTTGAATCAGAATTGCTATTCTTGGAATTTGGCGTAGTTTTTTCAGAAAGAGGCACCATACTGTAGCATAGTGTTTTATGTCTTTTGTAACCAAAGTCTTGTTGCCCAAACTTGAACATAGTAAAAATGACGTCTTGTACACTATACTACATATATGAGAGATATAAATATAATATATAATATATTATATATTTTATATATATAACTTAAAATATATAAATGTTTCAATTTAAAAGGGTATACTAAGTTAAGTGTAGAGCCATACAACTGAAACAACAACAGCAGACGTATTTCCTCGGGTTTACACATAAATTCCAGAATCAAGTGTTGGTAAATTCAATGCACTGAGTAAAATTTCCCAAGTTTGTATTTACTTCAAAACGTTGCCAATGCAAAGAACTAGGACTACGTTTTGTGCCTGCCTTATCAGTCTCAAAGACAAAATAATAATTGTAGGCATAGATCAGTAGGGTATATGAAGTCATTATAAGTCAGAAAATTATTAGTAGAGCAATATTGTACAGGATAATTCTCCAGATGCAGCCAAACCTAAGATTTCTCACTTTGTCATTTGGTTTAAATAAATTTATTCTCTTTATGGAAGAGACTAGAGATGATTTTGAATGTAACTCATACAATTTTAATTGGTATTTTTGAATTACTTTTCAAGTGTAATGTGTGAATCTGAAATAGAACCTTGAGAAAATGAGACTTTCCCCAAAATAGTAAAGATATTTAATATAAGCTCAAAACAAACATTACATTCAATGGGAGAAGCTTAATATTTTTCTGGTGACATTTCTACAATGAACATTCTCTGATCTGTGTGTTAAGGTTATTTATTGTCAAAGAAACAGAAAAAACTATATTTCTAGATGATTTTGATAGAATTATATCAGGGGACTTTAGGTCTCTGCATCCTACCCTACTTCATTCCTCATTGATTTTTTTCTTTCTCGATCATTCCCAGCGATGCTCAGGGGGTTACTCCTGGCTCTACACTCAGGAATTACTCTGGCGGTGATGGGCGACTTAATGGGTTGCGGGATAGAACCTGGTAAAAGGCAAATGCCCTCCCTGCTGTATAATCTCTCTAGCCCCTCCTCATCATCCTTTGTTAAATCTCTTCCTTTCAAACACTCACATTTGTCTATTGTAGCAGTTTTTTAATCTACCCCAATTTATGTAGCGTCATTACGTGTATTGTATATAGTCAAGGTTAATTTAATATATTTGATACCATTTTTAAATTTTATTATTTTATATCAAACGTCTATGGATGATTTCATTCTAAGAAAAGTTCTAGAGTTGCACTTGTTAATCTGCTGTTGAAATTTTTTGGTTCTGATTAAATAATCTCTAAATTTTATACTTGAATGTACAGATTAATGTTTTATAAGACTACATATTTTTACAAATCTTATTTTTATGCCACTTTTAGCCTCCTATTTGATACCTCATCTAATTGGTTAGATGCAACTTACCACACTATATCTACCACAGGTACTAGCATCGCATCATAATTCACTGCAAAACTCTCCTGTTTCAAGCTCTCTGTACATAAACTTTCATAACCTCCAGTTCTGCAGTGAGACCCAGGATGTTTCTTTTATTTGACTCTGATGCATTTATTCACTGCCAAAATGTAAATAAGATCACATATAGGTGATCTTCTGAGAATAAGATCACAAAAGCACAAAAGTACATTTGTATATAATTTGTGTACAAAAGTATACACCAAATAGTTTGTGTATTTCCTTCACTATCACTATCACTATCACTATCCCTATCCCTATCACTATCTTCCTGTTCATGATCTATTTGCTAGAGCGGGCACCAGTAATAGTCCTGTCTCATGCTAGAAGGGCCCAAAGGCATCCGCTTACTCCAGGAACATAAAGAGCCTCAAACCATTATATTAGGTCATGGGAATGACCTTATATAAATGTTACTGGTATTTGGCATATCAAATACAACACGAGCAGCTTGCCAGGCTTGCCGTGTGGGTGGCATGCTCTTGTAGTCACCTCTAAATAAAGCATTTATTGATGAACGGCGTGGCCGCTAGTGGCCGTCGCGAGCGGGCTGTGATAGTCTGTCTGCTGGGAGGTTGTGATGAGAGGAAGTCGGATGTGGGAAAATGGCAGCCCCCATGGAGTAGGGGGCGTCATCTGGCTTGTTGTGAGGCTCTGCTGGGGTGGCAGGCCAGGGCTAGGACACCGCCATGCCTCCCAGGGGTCTCATGAGCAGCTGGGCACAGGGACAAGTAGCAGCTCTGCCCCATGTCTGAGAGTCTCTGGTTCAGCATGCCTGGGCCGGATTGAAAGAAAAAATTACTGAACACCAGTAGTTCTTAAGTGCAGAGCCAGGAGTAACCCCTGAGGATTGCGGTTGTTACCCCTCAAAAAATTGAAAGTCAGTGTTTCTTTAAAATGGTCTCTTTGGGCCAGAGGTACAGTACTTGGGCTAGGATACCTACCTTGCTGTGGCTGACCTTGGTTTGATGCCTGGCAGCACATGGTCTTCCTGAGCAGTGTATTTCCTTATGACTTAGTTTTCTTAGCCTGAACATTTGTCGTTAATGGTTATGTGTGAACATGCCTTAAGCAGTATTTTATGAGAAATATGAAAATAGACAAAAATAAGACAGAAAACTTATGCAGTTAGGGGCTCCCAGCCTCATCGAATGAAAGTCAGGACTTATTTTACTAACAATATTTATTTCTTATAATTTATAACTATCAGATGGAGGGAACATTTTTCAAAGTTAAAAATCAATTAATTAACTTTATTAAGTAATTAACCTTATCAGTTAATTAATTAACTTTATTAATCTGTCCAGGATAGAATTTTAAACACTTGAGAGCCTAACATACAGAGAAACATCTTTGTAATGGGCTTGTAATGAGATTTTTAAAGAAGGGGTCCTTGGGAGAGGGAGCAAATAGGTCACAGAACCCCTGTGAGGGGCAACAGTCCACCTCAATGCTATTATTCTGTGTTAAAGGTCCCATAAGCTGCCAGATCTATATTCTCCTTTATCGCTAGGACCCGATGAACCCAACCTTTATTATTCCATGTCTAAATGGTAGAATTTATTTCTCATTTTTAAATTGCTGAGTAGTATTCCATATTTAGCACATCTTTTACAACTCTCTTGTATGGGGCCACTTAGATTCTTTTACATATCACTGTATCACTGTATCACTGTCTTCCGTTGTTCATAGATTTGCTCTAGTGACTGGCACCAGTAACATCTCCATATATCCCTAGTGTAGCCCAAGGACATCTACACTTTTAGATGCCCTAGTAGTCAGAGCCGAGGTGCTATGGCAGAACTTGGGGACTGCACAGAGCATGATGGATCCTGTATCCCTGGGGGGCTTGTTAGGCCTGGCCAACCATCAGGATAGAAGCTGGACACTAACGCTGACCCAGAAGCCCAAGGCCTGGTCCCACAGTAACCACAGCAGAATGTCAGGAGGTGAATTTTTTAAAAAATTTTACTCCTGGAAGCCACAGAAGTTCGTAACTGTCCACAGAGCGTGAAGAACCCACAACCGTGTTAACTGGCTGCATCGTCTTCTTTCTGTGCACTGTGTGTGCGTGTGTGACTCATGATGATTTCTCCTAAACCATTTGGGATTCAGTTGTATATTTTACCCCTTAATTCAGAGTATCCCACCCATACAGCAGAGCCTGGCAAGCTACCGATGTCATATTTGATATGCCAAAACCCAGTAACAATTATAGACCTCACATTCCCATGACCTGAAGGAATGGTTTGAGACTCTTTATGGTCCTGTTCTTTTACATATACTGACTACTATAATGATAGGCAATGAACATAGAAGTCCATATGCATGTAATGATATGTGAAAGTAGCTCAAAGGCTGAGAGCACATGCTTGCCAGTGAGAGCCCTAGTTTGGAATCTGGTCTCACATTGGCGCCTACATATTCCTGGGGTGACTCTGAGCAATCAGCATGGAATAGAGTCAGATTTCAGATGTGTACCAGAAACCCGAACAGGTGACACATGAACATTTTAATGTCATGTTTAAATATATTGATGTTTTGATTTTTTCTGGTGTGTTTTGTGTGGGGTTGCCTACCAAGTGGTTCACAAGCTCCACTTCTGGATGTGGTACTGAGGGCTGCCTCTCTCATGAACTTGTTCACTGGCCTTCTGCAGTTCCATGTTAAGGCTGGATGTTGGTGCTTCATGGTCATTATTGTGTTATGAATTACCTGATGTGATTAGGGGCCTCCACAACTGCACATATTGATGCCTGGGAACTTTGCAATTGTAGGAATCAATCCAGGTTCAGATGAGACAAGTCATGTGCTTCATGTTTTTGTTTTGGGTGGGTTTTATTCATCTCAAGTGATGCTCTAGGCAATTCCTGACTCTGTAGTTAGAATGACAGTTTTTATGTTTTTTAAGACTAATCGTTTGTATAATTTCCAGAATTTATGTGTAGCCTGATATGATTTACTAAAGAGGTGGGACTCTGGAGCTCCTGAGTATAATATAAAGTGGAGATCAAAAGAAGAGGATGATTACAACAAATAGGACTAGAACTTCCATACAAAACCAGTTATACTACTTATTGCTACCTATGACCAACACATAGAAAAAAAAATAAATCAAAGGACATATGCATATCATTGCTTTTCAGCTCACTTACTACATAGGCCAAGAAATCGATACTACCCAAAATGCCCTGCAATGGATTGGTAACCTGTAGTATATGTATACAATGGAATCCTATGTAGCTCTAAAAATGAATAAAATCATGCAACCCTCCACTAACATGAATAGAAGTAGAAATATGTCTTTCTGAGTCAAAGTCAAAAGGAAAGGAATAGATGCATAATAATCTTTCTTTTTAAGTGGGGCTTAATGATGACACACAGCTAGGTAAAAAATAAAGGTTTAAAACAATAAAATTGGAGAACTTATTCATAAAATTTGAATTGGGTAGGAGGAGCCTTGTTGGTCATGCTGGTGATGGGTGTGTGCCTGAATATTGTGCATGAATAGCCATTATTGACAGTATTGCAAACCAAAGCTTCTTAATAAAATTTAAAAACAAAAGTGGGTGAATACCCTTTAAATTAGGCCTCAGACCCATTTTCAACTCTCTGTCTAATAAAGCTTTTTCCAATGAGAAATTTGTGATCTGAAAATGGGCCCTCAAATACCCTGTTTACACTTTTACCTCGGATATCTGTCTTGAGTTTCTAACATGGAAGACTGAAAAATAAATTGGGGTCTGGTGACTAAGTCTCTGGTATTTTAGTAAAAGCATCCTAATGGACTAAGGTGACATGAAAAAATTCAGACCGAAGTTACATGTTTTGCTGTTTTCTTTTCTGGTCCAATCCACACCTGACCCCTGACACATACTATCTAGAATTAAAAAAAAATGGAATCACAAGTGTCTGTGGTTTCCACCGTTCTTGTAATTCGATTGCCATTAATCCCAAATTGCTGAATTCAACAAATTTAAAAAACCGTAGTGGGAATGGAGAGATCTCTGTAGTGTAATATATCTCTGTATAAATCTAAATAGAAAATTTCACTATGGAAGCAAGGAAAAGTAAAGGTGACTATTGAACTATTATACTACTAAAAATGCTAAAATAGAAGTTAGGAACTGAGGTAAGTAGACAGTGAATCTTTTTTTTTCTGTTCTAATTCTATGTGGTTTTTTTTTTTTTTTGGGAGGGTGAACATCTGGCAGGATTCTTGGGACCTCTGGGTGGCCTCTGGGAATCATTTGTCATGCCAAGGGTCAAATATCATGTAGGTTGCATACAAGGCAAACATTCTGCTTTCTGTATTACTGCTCTGCCCCATAGACAGTAGATTATAAATAAATTTGTAGATAAGTCAGAATCATAATGTGGATTTTAAGATTGCCCATTGTTATACAGGACTGGGCAGGAGAGAACTCTATTTTCAATATTGCATTCTATGGTTAAAATCCTTCTTAGAAAATATACCAAGTCTTTCTAATTTTATATTTATATTGTAAAAGAGAAGGTGCCTTAGAATAGGCTAATATTGGTTTTACTCTAGCTTTGATCAAATGGTAACTGCCATTTGTTTTCTGATGTCTGTTTATTAGGTAAATGAGTCATTTTCCTTATCTGAGAGTGCTACTGCAACATGTAATTGCCACAGTTCATTCTTGGTTCACTGAAAAACCCGTAAATGGCTACATTATTAGTTTCTGAATAATTTTATTTCACATATTTGTTTGAAATTCCTTTCCTGTAAGAATAGTACTCATTCTAATTTCCAGATTAAATCTTCACTTTTTTTCGGAATAAGCATTTGATTATCTATTTACTTTGGCATGGTGAGCTAACATCTCTTTAGGCCTTGAGTTATCTCAAAAAAGTTAGGCATTGCTTTTCTAAAATGCCTTAGAAGAATGACATTTTGGACTAAGATTCAGATTAGTGTTATATCCTGAAATTTACTTGAACAAAGGAAACTTACCTTTATTGTAAAGTTAACAACTCATTGTAAATAACTTACTTTTGTAGTCACACTCATCCTTAGAGTCCTGAATCTCTTTTTGAGTATTTAGCTCAATTGTAAGAAAATATGATCACTTGATCACTTGATCACTTGAATCCCGTTATTCATCGATTTGCTCGAGCGGGCGCCAGTAACATTTCCATTGGACCCTATCACGTGCCAATGTAGCCCAATGGCATCTGGTTGATTCAGGAATATGAAGAGCCTCAAACCGTTCCTTCAGGGTCTTAACAAGGAAGTCTGACCATCTTGTAGGTGGGCGGCCACGTGATCTTTTGACATCCCGTGGGATCCAGTCGGTAACGGCTCTAGTCCAGCGGTTGTCTCCAAATCGCATTACATGTCCAGCCCATCTGATTTTTCGATGCCTTGGCAAAAGCGAGACAGCGTCCCTGATTCTGGAATAGCGACGCGGAGGTCAGAACTCCGGATTCCTTCTCTCACTTGAGTGAGGCGTGATATTCCAAGCATAGCTCTTTCGATGCCTCTCTGGGGAGACCCGAATAGCATTCTCATCCTGCTTTTCGTAGGGCCCAGGTCTCTGAGGCGTATGTTAATGCAGGGAGAACGGTGGAGTCGAAGAGATGTGCCCGGGCCGGAGGTTCTTTGTCCTTTTAGCTATTTCTTCGATGCCTTTGAAGGCATTCCATGCCGCTCTCTTCCTCCTGCGCAGCTCAGGTTTTAGGTCGTTCATCATGTTGACTTCTCGACCTAGGTACACATAACTGCTGCATTCAGAGATGTTTGTTCCATTGAGAGTGAATGGGGCCTCTGGAACTAGTTCATTTCTCATGAACATAGTTTTCTTCAGATTCAGCTGTAGACCTACCTTTCCACATTCTCGGTCAAAGTCAGCCAGCATTTGTGCCGCTTGGCTAATGTTTGGTGTTATTAGAACGATGTCATCAGCGAGCGGGGTGGTGTAGTTGCCGACCATCTATCTTCACTCCCATTCCTTCCCATTCTAATTGTCTCATGATGTTCTCGAGGGTGGCACTGAAGAGTTTTGGTGAGATGGTATCACCCTGTCGAACCCCTCTTTTTGACATCAATGATCACTTCTTTGTAGAATGGTGAGATCCTGGTGGTGAATCCGTAATACAGCTCACGAAGGATCTTGATGTATTGGGTTTTGAACACCCTGTTTGGCTAGGGCTTCGATGACTGCTTCAGTCTCCACAGAATCAAAGGCTTTCTGTAAATCAATGAGCGTGAGACAGAGCGGCATCTTGTACTCCCCTACAAACCTCAATGAGCTTGGTTACTGTGTGGATATGGTCGATTGTGCTGAATCCTTTCCGGAAGCCTGCTTGCTCGCATGGTTGTCCTTCATCTAGTGTTCTGCTAATCCTGTTCAGGATGACTCGTGTAAGCAGCTTGTAGATGACGGACAACAGGCAGATGGGGCGATAGTTGCCGATGTCGTGAATGTCTCCCTTCTTGAACAGTAGAACTGTCCTGCTGGTTTTCCATTGGGAGGGCACCTTGCATTCGGACAGGTAGCGTGTGAAGAGCCGAGCTAGTGTATTGATGAGTACCGGCGGCAGATTCTTCAGGTGTTCGGGTCTGACTTTGTCTGGGCCTGGTGCTGTTCCCTTCTTTACCGACGAGATGGCATGTCGGATTTCAGAAGGGAGAACGTTGGGAATGACATATCCATCCTGTGGAATTTGGTATGTGGGCAGGTGGATGTGGCTATCAAAGAGATTTGAGTAGAAGTCCTGGATAATCTTCTCCATTGCCTTTCTGGAAGATGTGATAGATCCATCAGGGGCGTCGGAGGGCAGTCATCTTGGTCTTATAGTTGGCGAAGGACAGGCGGGCGGTGCGAATACTTTTCCCGGCTTCTGCTGCATCTTCCAGTATTTCTGCTCTTCTGTCTTTGAGGTCTGCTTTTATCGCTTCTCTGCACCGTTTAGCAAGCTTGGACGTTAGCATTTGGTCTCCTGAGGCTCGCGCCTTGCCACGTTGGCGAATGAGCTCAAGAGTTTCTGAAGACAAGCGTCCTTTTTGTGTCTTTCTCTCTCTCGGCATTCTTCGCACAATCATGGAGGTGCTGAACCAGTCGGTTGTATTCTTCATCGATGTCATCAATGATGGTATCTTCCCATGTTGCTGCAATGGTGCCAAAGAGTTCCCAGTTGGTGGTCGTTCTGGGGAGTTCTCTTCTTAAACTTTGCAGCCTTTTCTCCCGTTGCGGGAAGTAGAATTTTGCCTGAAGGAGACGGTGGTCCGATCCTGTTTGGAATTTGGGGGCGACAGCAACATCGGTCCAGACAAAACCGTCGATTGAAGATGATGTGGTCAATTTCATTGTGGAACTGTCCGCCAGGAGATTCCCATGTCCAGCGTTTCGCTTCAGCCTTCTGAAACTGTGAGTTCCCATGAATAGTCTTGGTGGACATGATGAACTCAGATAGTCTCTCACCCTGTTCGTTCCATTCTAGGCCATGGGTCCCGATGTGGAGTTCTTCAGCCGATCTTCTTGGTCCTATCTTGGCATTAAAATCACCGACTATGATCTTGTAGAAGGTGTGATCTTTTTTATAGAACTCCTCCAATTCCATGTAGAATTTCTCAATTTCATCTTCTTTGTATGTGGATGTTGGTGCATAGACAATGAAGATAGAAATTGCTGGCAGTGGGCCACATCTCCTCAAGTGTAATCGTCCTATTCGGTTTGTTAGGCATTCAAATGAATCAATGTTGGCAGCCATGTTCGTGTTGACAAGGACACCAACGCCACCGGCGCCTCTTTCATCACATGTTCCAAGGAACAATTCTTCTCGGTGTCAAATACAGCATGATGCGACTGGCGCCTCCCTCGTCTCAGTCAGACCAATGATGTCGTACTTGATCTTTCTTGCTTGCACCATCAGATCCTCAATATATGCTTCCGATGCCAGTGTACGTGCATTGAAAGTACAGACAGTCATTTTAGTCCTTCTTCGTTTTGGCAGCCTAGGACAGCCGTGAAATTTTATCAGGCACTGCTTGTTTGCCTTTCTTACTGCTGCCGTATTAAGGGCTCTTTCGGGTCAGGAAAATAAACATTTTTGTTACTGGATTTGGCATATCGAACACGCATCGGACAGCTTGCCAGGCTCTGCCATGCGGGCACTATATTCTCATTACTTTGTGGGGGCTCTCTCAGAGGGTGGGTAGAATATTTGTGGTAATTTGGAGGTAAATGTTGCGGCGGCGCATGCTGCCAAAGAAAGCTGGTTTCTGCTCTGCCGGGTGTACCTGTGTCTTAGGCTCAAGCATTCCTGGGCTTGAAATACTCTCCTCTGAAGGGCGGGTCTCTGCAGGGCGGGTCCTTGTAGGCTGGGTTTCTGACAAGCTGGGCTGGAGACTGGATTAATCTGTGGGCTGGAGACTGGATTAATATGCTGGGGAGATCTTACCAGCTGCAGAGTGTGGATTGTGACACAGATCGCTGCCAGCAAGGTGTGGGGGGTTTCTCTGGGCTCCTCCGAGGCTCCATCGGGATGGTGGACTCGGGTCGGGGAAGTTACTCGTGGTCCATGGAGTGCAGGGGGTTCAGCGGGGAAAGCTGGTTTCTGCTCTG
>JAJIBD010038577.1:0-29065 GCA_021461705.1 Cryptotis parvus
CACATAGATATGAATGTTATATATTCTGTCTTCCCTTTAAGTACATTTTGAAACAAATTGAGTTTCTTAGAAATCATTAGAAACTAAAAGGGGGAAATGTTTTGTAACTATGACCCCTCAACGCCGCTCTCCAATGTTCCTGTTCTCTGTCCTTCAGCTAGAATAGGTTTTTTCTGGACTTCTCCACCCAAAGCTTTGTGCATGTCAACTGCCGTTCTAAGACAGCTACACTTTTCTGGGCAGTATCTCCCTGAGCTAGTGGAGCAGCTCCTGCCCTGATCACTCCTGCTTTGTGGGAGATGGGAAGGAGGAGGTCCATCACAGTGGGACTTCTGTTTATTTTGTATTTCACGAAAGGGAAACTGTTTCTTTCAACAATTTCTTTTGGCTTAGGAACCCTGAACCCTGAACTTAAACCATGACCAGGCTCACCTCAGGAACAATATTAGCTGACAACCACCTTGGAATGAAAACTAAAATCCCCTTCTAGCTCCCTTTCACTGATCTCGGCCCTCTTTATGGTCACTTAACAGATTTGATGAGACTTCTAAGATTATTTAGAAATATAAACATTTTTTTAATTTTTATTTATTTATTTATTTTTATTATTTTTTTTTAAGTATTTTATTATACCACCGTGAGATATACAAATAAAAAGATATACAATTAAAAAGTTCATGTTTGGGTTTTGGTCATACAGTGTTTCAGCACCCGTCCCTCCACCAGTGCCCATCTCCCACCACCAACATCCCGGTTCCCTCCCCCTTCCCCAGCCCTGCTCCATGGCAGGTTCTTTATTTCTTTCCCTTTCTCTCTCTTTCTCTTTCCCTTCCCTTCCAGACTATGGATTACAGAACATACATTAAAAGGTTGTCATGTGTATCCTTTTGCCTCTATTTAATGCTCAGTTCCAGGTTGGCATTAGTACCCTCTACTATTATTAGCACCCTGTTCCATTTTCTGTCTTACCTAAACTCTGACTCCCCACACGTTTGGGATAATTTCCACCTTTGACAAGACCTCCCGATATATGCTTCACTTGACCTTGGATATTGGTATCAAAATATGTACATATATATTTATGCCATGCAAATAAATGCAGTCATTCTGTATCTGTCTCTCTCCTTCTGGCTAATTTCGCTCAACATAATCTTCTCCATGTCCATCCATTTATAGGCAAATTTTATAATTTCATTTTTCCTAACAGCTGCATAGTATTCCATTGTGTAGATGTACCAAAGCTTCTTTATCCAGTCATCGATTTTCGGGCACTCTGGTTGCTTCCAGATTCTGGCTATTGTGAATAATGCTGCTATGAACATAAAAGTAGGGATGGTGTTTCCGCTGCGTATTTTTGGTTCCCCAGAGTAGATTCCCAGGAGTGGTATGGCTGGGTCAAATGGGAGTTCAATTTCTAGTCTTTGGAGGAAAGTCCATATTGTTTTCCAGAAAGGCTGTACCAGCCGGCATTCCCACCAACAATGGATGAGTGCCCCCTTTTCCCCACATCCACGCCAGCATTTGTTGTTCTTGCTCTTTTGAATATGTGCCAGTCTCTGTGGTGTAAAGTGGTATCTCATTGTTGTTTTGATTTGCATCTCTCTGATGATTAGTGATGATGAGCATTTTTTCATATGTTTTTTGGCCATTTGAACTTCTTCCTTGTCGGTTTCTGTTCATTTCTTCTCCCCATTTTTTGATGGGGTTGTTTTGTTTTCTTCTTGTAAAGTTCTACCAGTGCCTGATATATCCTGGATATTAACCCCTTATCAGATGGGTATTGGGTGAATATTCTTTCCCATTCTGTGGACTGCTTTTTGTATCTTAGTCACTGTTTCTTTTGAGGTGCAGAAGCTTTTTTAGTTTCATGTAGTCCCATATGTTTATCCTTTCTTCTAGTTGCTTTGTTAGTGATGTTTCACCTTTGAAGATGCCTTTAGCTTCAATGTCGTGGAGGGTTTTTCCTATATTTTCTTCAATGTACTTTATGGATTCAAGTCTGATATTGAGATCTTTAATCCATTTTGATCTGATTTTTGTGCATGGTGTTAGACACAGGTCCAAATTCATTTTTTTACATGTTGCTGCCCAGTTTTCCCAACACCACTTGTTGCAGAGGCTTTCCTTACTCCATTTTAGACTCATTGCACCTCTATCAAAGATTAAATGATCATGTGTTTGAGGTTGGGTGTCAGGATACTCAATTCTATTCCATAGGTCCACAGGTCTGTTTTTTATTCCAATACCATGCTGTTTTAATTACTACTGCCTTGTAGTACAGTTTGAAGTTGGGAAAGGTGATGCCTCCCATCTTCTTTTTCCCGAGGATTGCTTTAGCTATCCTTGGGGGTTTATTGTTCCATACAAATTTCAGGAGCGTTTGGTCAATTTCTTTGAAGAATGTCATCGGTATCCTCATAGGGACTGCATTGAATCTGTATAGAGCTCTAGGGAGTATTACCATTTTGACAATGTTGATTCTCCCCATCCATGAACAGGGAATGTGTTTCCATTTCCTTGTGTCCTCTTTTATCTCTTGGAGCAGTGTCTTGTAGTTTTCTTTGTACAGGTCCTTTACATACTTGGGTAAGTTGATTCCTAGGTATTTGATTTTCTGTGGCACAATTGTGAATGGAATAGTTTCCTTAATATCCCTTTCTTCTCTTTCGTTATTTGTATATAGGAAAGCC
Organism: Cryptotis parvus; assembly: GCA_021461705.1. Lineage (NCBI taxonomy): Eukaryota > Metazoa > Chordata > Mammalia > Eulipotyphla > Soricidae > Cryptotis > Cryptotis parvus. Next base: position 2,691 of record JAJIBD010038577.1, read on the forward strand.
ACTGACTTTTGGGTGTTGATTTTGTATCCTGCCACTCTACTATATGCGTCTATTGTTTCTAGGAGTTTTTTGGTAGAGAGTTTAGGGTTCTCTAGGTATAATATCATGTCATCTGCAAATAATGATAGCTTGACTTCTTCCTTGCCTATCTGGATGCCCTTGATGTCCTTTTCTTCTCTGATTGCTATGGCAAGTACTTCCAGTACTATATTGAATAAAGAGAGGTGAGAGTGGGCAACCTTGTCTTGTCCCTGATCTCAGGGGGAAGGCTTTCAACTTTTCCCCATTTAGAATGATGCTTGCTGTGGGCTTTTGGTAGATGGCTGTAACTATTTTGAGGAAAGTCCCTTCAATTCCCATTTTCTGGAGCGTTTTAATCATGAGCGGGTGCTGGATCTTGTCAAATGCTTTTTCTGTGTCTATTGAAAGGATCATATGGTTTTTATTTTTTTCTTTTATTGATATGATGTATTATGTTGATTGACTTGCGAATGTTGAACCATCCTTGCATTCCCGGGATGAATCCTACTTGGTCATGATGTATAATCTTCTTGATGAATCTTTGGATTCTGTTTGCTAGTATTTTGTTGAAGATCTTAGCATCCGTGTTCATCAGGGATATTGGTCTGTAGTTTTCTTTCTTTGTGTTGTCTCTCCCTGCTTTGGGTATCAGGGTGATATGTGCCTCGTAGAAGCTGTTTGGGAGTGTTTCTGTTTCTTCTATTTCCTGGAAGAGCTTGAAAAGGACTGGCAGTAGGTCCTCCTTAAAGGTTTGGTAGAGTTCACTAGGGAATCCAACTGGACCTGGGCTTTTGTGTTTGGGCAGACTTTTAATTACTGTTTCTATTTCCTCGATGGTGATAGGTTTATTCAGGTATTGGAGGTCTTCTTGTTTCAGTCGTGGGAGGTTATAGGACTTCAGGAATTTATCCATTTCTTCTAGATTCTCATGTTTCACGGCATACAGGCTCTCAAAGTAATCTCTGATGATCTTTTGGATTTCTGTGGTTTCTGTTGTGATGTCACCCTTTTTATTTCTGATTCTGTTTATTTGGGTTTTCTCTTTCCCTGTACTTACAAGTCTTGCCAATGGTTTGTCAATCTTGTTTATTTTTAGAAATGTAAACATTTAATACCAACCCTAATCATTCTTGTTCCACAGTTTTCAAAGGTTGCCAGACTTCTTCAGGATGAAATGGAAAGTCAGATTTGAAAGCAATAATGGTCTCTGTCTACTTCTCAGGTTGAAAGTTAAGGTTGTCTTCCAAAGAAAGAACCAAACTCAGGAAGAAAGAATGAATAGAAGTTATACAAAGCCAAAGTAGAGCTCAGCATTAGAAGGCACCTTCCCACTGAGGACCAAAACTGTCTCAGAGTAGGTGCAAAGGAGAGAGAAATTTCCCTGACATAACAAGAGTTCAAGCAGAAATTGGGGGGACATCACAGAAGGGTGAGGTGCAGAACCCTGTGGACCCATCCCTTTATACAGTTCCCAAATTAAAGATTCTAGTTTTATTGCAATAGGTGGCATTTCAGTAACAAAACTGCTTGAGTACAAAGCCTTTATGGTTCATCCTAAAACTTCAACTTGGCTGACTGTCTTCAGGTGCAAATGAAAGTGTGGAGGATCGAGGGACAGCCAGTAATGTAGCCAAGCTTTATGTTGGATCCTTATTTCTTCTGCTGTAATTCCAACAATGGCATGAAATCCTAAATGGAATTTGGCCTCGGAATGGAAATTGGCCTCGGTTACTTGCTGACATGCAGTGGAATCATCATGATTTCATGTTTTTATTATTTATTCATTATAATATCTACCAAAGGTAGCATATGTGACATTATAGTTTGGTTGTCAGCAAAAGAAACCTGGGCCCTGATTTATGTTACCTGGGAAATTTGTTTCCATGCATACTAGATATATTTTTTTATCTGGTTGGCTGGTTGCTTGCTTGCTTGCTTGGGTTTGGGCCACACCCAGCAGTGGTCATCCATTATCCTGTCTCTGCACTTGGGCTCTCTTTGTGGTGCTCTCGGGACCATATGAAGTGCTACAGATCTAACCCAGACCAACTGCATGCAAGGGAAGTGCCTTACCTGCTGGTTGCATGATTTCTCCAGTCTGAAACTGCATATTTTTAGTCCCTCCACACACTCTCCATCTAGAGGCCAACAGCTGCTGTGCTGTTGTCTCTGGGCTCCAACTGCAGAAGGAAGGACTCTTGTGTGTTAAGGGCTGAGCGTAGGGAGTGTAGGGTTGGCAGGGTTATTTCCCATTTGACTTCACCATAACCACTGTTCTCTTGGCCACAACTCACTCCAGTAGACTTCTCAGAGCTCTCTGAAACATCTTCCCCAGAACCATCTTCTGTTTTTTCATTTCCAAATATTTCTGTCCACCCCTACTGTTTGCTCTTGCTTAAGCCAAGGTCTTCTCTCACCTGAAAAACATTGCTGCCCCCTGCTCATGCCCACTCTTCCTGGTGGGGTCTCCATGAAACAGGTCAACCCATCCTGCTCTTGCATCAGGCATTTGGGATCACTGTCCAAAACACCTAGCAGAGTGAACGCCCTGTGATTCTGGAGTCTCCTGTACTTTTGTTTCTGCTGTCTTGGCAGCACATGGAACAAAAGTGAGGCATGTTATAGACATTCAATGTTTGTGGTCTTGGCACAAATTCCAAGGTTCTACTGTTATTCAGGAACATATGAAAACTCGATGCTGTGTTTCACAGTTCCTATCAGTAATGTGAAATTTGAGGAAATAGGTACCTCAGAACTTTTCTAAGCCCATGAGCAGGAGGTTTTATTGAACATTGATAGACACATGGACTCATTCTACTCTCAGAATAGAAGTTTATCTTTATTAAGGAGCAAAACAAATTCCTCTCAGAAATAAAAAGAAAAGCTCAAACAATGGCTCCTTCCTAAAAAAACTGTTCACCAAATTTCTTAATTGGTTTTATTTTTTGCTTATCAAGTAATAAAGTCATATTAATAAGGAATTAATGAACAAATCTTCCTTTATTAGTGGCCAGGTATGTTTTAAGGCTTACAAATTGATCTTGCTCAACTACACTCAAGTCTTACTCCCTGTTAAAATGATGCTCTGAAGAGAATTCTCAAGAAAGCACTGATTTTTTTGGAACAGTGTGCTAACAATTGTCAAAAGTACTAATACTAACCTAGAACTGAGCATTAAATATAGGCAAAAGATACACATAACAACCCGTTAATGTATGTTGTGTAATCCGCATTCTGGAAGGGAAGGAAAAAAGAGATAGAGAGAAAGGGAAAGAAATAAAGAACCTGCCATGGAGGCGGGCTGGGGAGGGGGAGGGAACCGGGACATTGGTGGTAGGAGATGGGCACTGGTGGAGGGATGCGTGCTGGAACACTGTTTGACCAAAACCCAAATATGAGCATCTTTGAAATTGTATATGTCATGGTGGTATAATAAAATACTTATTTAAAAAAAAAGAAAGAAAGCACTGATTTTAGAAGAATCTCTGTGACCTAGTAGGTAAGTTCTACAGATAAAGCAAAATCTGTGAGTTGCCAAATATAAGACTGCTTGGTGCCATCTGGAAGCAAGGAAAGCCCAGAATGCTTCCACAGGAATAGCTGGATCGAAATCAGAGACCAACATTTAGGGAAATTTGCTGAAGGTGACTGAGATTCAGTTATTTTACCAATCAGAGAGCTCTGCCTTGCTGAGTGGTTGTGACAAGTAGAGCACAAATACACAAGGGACAAAAACAGGTTCACAGTATGAGTCAGAGCTCAATATATCAGTATTAGTAAATGGTACTTATTGATTTTGTAAATTAACTAAACTAGCCTTAAGAATGATTTTCCTTTTCTACTGCCAGGTAACAAAGGGCCACAAATTGAGTAGTTTGAAACAACACATGTTTACCCTCTCACACTTTCCGTGGATCAAAAATCTGAGCATGACTCTTGGATGGTAAGATCTCTGCACAAGCTGTAATTAAGTTGTCAGCTATAACTGGAGACTCATCTGCAGGTTGGGGGTCCCCTTTCAAGTTTATATTGTTGTCAACTATATTTCCTTGAAGCTGTAAAACTCATGGGGTTTATTTCTTCTAGGCCAGGAAAATTGGTTTTTCCAACTCTGAACCCTAAATTTTTCTTACAAGTGCTCACTTTATTAGATCAGCCCCACCCAACATCATCTCCCTTGTAAGGATATTATCCCATTGGACTTTAAACTGACATAAAGTTCACTGAACAGAGATTGTAATTACATATGCAAGTTCTTTTATCTTTGACATAGAGAGTAACCTAGTTAAAGTAGCATCTACTCACTTTTGTATATTTCCTAGACAATACAGTTCCACTCATATGCAAAAAAATGAGACCATGGGGGTCCTCTTAGAATTCTGCTTTATGCAAACATGATCTCTCATTCTCATGTAAAAACTGATTATCACTGCTTGGCGATAGTGGTATTAGAATATTTTAAAATAGTCAATATAATTTAATAAGATCTAATGAAATTAATAACACTTATTTTTTATTTAATAATAAAGTATTCTTCATCCCACTGAGAAGCCCAAGAAACCAGACATTCAGGGCATGGTCATGGCAACTGCTCAACAAAAGGGCAACAGGAATCACTTGAATCACTTGAATCCCGTCATTCATCGATTTGCTCGAGCGGGCGCCAGTAACATTTCCATTGGACCCTATCACGTGCCAATGTAGCCCAATGGCATCTGGTTGATTCAGGAATATGAAGAACCTCAAACCGTTCCTTCAGTGTCTTGACAAGGAAGTCTGTCCATCTTGTAGGTGGGTGGCCACGTGATATTTTGACATCCCGTGGGATCCAGTCAGTAACGGCTCTAGTCCAGCGGTCATCTCCAAATCTCATTAGATGTTCAGCCCATCTGATTTTTGATGCCTTGGCAAGCGAGACAGCATCCCTGATTCTGGAATAGCGACGGAGGTCGGAACTCAGGATTCCTTCTTTCACTGAGTGAGGCGTGATATTCCAAGCATAGCTCTTCCGATTCTTCTCTGGGAGACCCGAACAGCATTCTCATCCTGCTTTCATAGGGCCCAGGTCTCTGAGGCGTATGTTAATGCAAGGAGAACGGTGGAGTCAAAGAGATATGCCTGGAGCCGGAGGTTCTTTGTCCTTTTAGCTATTTCTTCCATGCCTTTGAAGGCATTCCATGCCACTCTCTTCCTCCTGCGCAGCTCAGGTTTTAGGTTGTTCATCATGTTGATTTCTCGACCTAGGTACACATAACTGCTGCATTCAGAGATGTTTGTTCCATTGAGAGTGAATGGGGCCTCAGGAACTAGTTCATTCTTCATGAACATTGTTTTCTTTAGATTCAGCTGTAGACCTATCTTTCCACATTCTCGGTCGGAAGTCAGACAGCCTTTGTGCTGCTTGGCTAATATTTGGTGTTATTAGAACGATGTCATCAGCAAAGCGGGGAGGTGGTGTAGTTGCCGACCATCTATCTTCACTCCCATTCCTTCCCATTCTAATTGTCGCATGATGTTCTCAAGGGTGGGACTGAAGAGTTTTGGTGAAATGGTATCACCCTGCCGAACCCCTCTTTTCACATTAATGATCACTTCTTTGTAGAATGGTGAGATCCTGGTGGTGAATCCGTAATACAGCTCACGAAAGATCTTGATGTATTGGGTTTGAACACCCTGTTTGGCTAGGACTTCGATGACTGCTTCAGTCTCCACAGAATCAAAGGCTTTCTGTAAAATCAATGAACGTGAGACAGAGCGGCATCTTGTACTCCCCTACAAACCTCAATGAGCTTGGTTACTGTGTGGATATGGTCGATTGTGCTGAATCCTTTCCGGAAGCCTGCTTGCTCGCATGGTTGTCCCTTCATCTAGTATTCCGCTAATCCTGTTCAGGATGACTCGTGTAAACAGTTTGTAGATGACAGACAACAAGCAGATGGCTCGATAGTTGCCAATGTCGTGAATGTCTCCCTTTTTGAACAGTTGAACTGTCCTGCTGGTTTTCCATTGGGAGGGCACCTTGTTTCGGACAGGTAGCGTGTGAAGAGCCGAGCTAGTGTATTGATGAGTACCGACGGCAGATTCTTCCAGATGTTCAGGTCTGACTTTGTCTGGGCCTGGTGCCCAGACAACAGAGAGCAACTGAAACTCACCACGTTATTCAAATTCAGCCTTTCCCTTCCTTACTCAGGGAGAGAATAGTGGAGGTATGGTAAAGGCTTCTATCTGCCATAGATTAACCAAAATTAACTGGTCATCCACCAGTGTGCTCTTGGAGATGATTAGGTATAGTCCAACATAGAGTAAAGTGATTGATGATGGACAGATTGGTGGTGGACAGTGATTGATGGTGGACATCTATATACAAATAACAAATATAATCTATAGACATTAAAGGATGTCAATTGCTGGATTCCTCAAAGCAGCTTTGTAGGTGTTGTGAGTTAGAGTATGTTTTCATATATAGAAGGTAGGGGAAAAGGTCTGTGACCAAGGAAACAGAGTGTTCATAACTATTCCCTTCATACATGAACCCACAGGTGGTAGGTATCCCTAGTAGACTGCACCATCATCTAGTTTTGTCACAGATAAGAAACCTTCAGGATGAATTATAAAGTTCTGTCTCAACAGCTATGCCAGGATTCCAAGAAACCTGCTGGAGTGTGGTGAATAGGCCACCCACACATGAGATATCAGGCTGACTGTGGACACCTCTATCCTGTTTCCTTTGGTGTTGTCTGAGAGAGCTTCTCTAAAAGTTACCGGAAAGGACAGACTCACAAACTGGAAGCAGGACACTTGGCCTCAAGTCAGTACAGGCTAGAGTATGTGGGACCCAGTTCCCAGTTCACTGCCCACAGACCAGAGAGGTACCAACACAAGAAGTCTTCTCATCTGGTGGGAAAACCTAGCAGACTGTTAGTGATTCCAATTGTGATTATTTTAAAGACATGTGTATTCCCTGATTTTCCTTTTATTATTTCCAGACATGACTTTTTCTTTCACTTTTTCATTTCCTTTCTGCAGATTTCATCTGTATCTCAACTTTTATTTAATTCCCTCCTCGACTAGCCCACTTGTATATCTCTGTCTCTTCACATAGATATCTGCTCTCCTTGGCCGACTTTCTCTCTACTGCTATTTGACTGTGTGAATTGTACACTCTCTCCAAGCCATCCAAGGGCACAGTTTCAAGATTGAAAGTTCTCTACACCTTTGCTGTGTAGATTATCCAACCATAGTAGAATGGTGCTCCAAATGTCTTCACCAAAATATTTTTTAATTCAGTGAGCAAATAAAATTTAATACTTTTCCCTTGTCAGAGTAATAAATAATTCACTTGGAATTTGGTAACTTCTTATAAAATAGATAATTACATAACCATAATTGTACCAACAGAGCAAAAGTAATTCAACAGTGTTATGGTCTGAATATTTGCATCCCTCCAAAATTGACATATTGAAATTTAAACTTACAATTGACATTATTCAGAATTAAAGTCTTGAGGATTATTATTACCCCTAATGAAATGACACCTCAGAAAGCTCCCTTGCCCCTTCCTCCATGTTGGCACACTGAGGCACCAAGAAGTGAGCCCTTGTATCACTCACTTGTCTTCCCATTGTTCATTGATTTGCTAGAGCAGGCACCAGTAACATCTCCATACTTCCTGTTGCATGTTAGTGTAGCTCAAGGGTATCTGCTCGCAACAGGAACATGAAGAGCCTCAAACCATTTGTTTAGCCTCAAACCATGAAGAGCCTCAAACCATAGGAATGAGATCTATAATTGTTTCTGGTTTTTGGTATATCAAAAATGACACGGGTAGCTAGCCAGGCTCTGCTGTGTGGGTGGTATACTCTCTGTAGTAGGCTCTCAGTTTGTGTATTTACTGATGAACTGCAGTGGGGAAAGATCAGCTTTTCTCTTGGGCGGAGCACTGATGAGCTGTGGAGTCCAGATTTTGAAAATGGCTGCTCTCATGGTGTGGGGGGGGGTTTCTCTGGCTTCTTGCAAGGCTCTATGGGGATGGTGGGCTAGGGCTAGAACTTCGCCTACCCTCCTGGATGCCTCATAATTAGCTGAGCACAGAGAGCCCATAGCAGCTCTTACCTGAGTATCTGTGTCAAGTGCAACATACACACTAAAATTTGAAAACATTATTAAAATATCACTCATTAAACATTTTCATAATGGCATATTGAAATCATACTATTTTAAGTATATTAAGTTAAATTTTAAGACCTCATTTTACTTTTTGTGTAATATCACTATTAGAAAATTCCAAACCATGAACCATTTCTAATTTTTCTAATTCTTTTGCACAGTACTCTCAAATCTGTCAGTTCCTTGATCTAGATCTGTCAGCCTCCAGAACCAAACAATAAACATCAGTTTATTATTGTTTTTAAAAGAATCCAATTCTTCAATTCTATTTCATCAGCCCAAATGAACTGTTCACTAGAGAAGCATTTATTAGGAAAACAAAATCCTAACAGATAAGGCAAAATATACTTCCCAGCACCCTCTGATATTATCGGGGCATATTAAGTTGTAAGAGAACTACATTAGAAAGTATAGGTAGCCGTTAATGTATTGAGGAAAGAGGACTTCCATCCCACAGCTTTCTTGTCTTCTTACGTCTCTGTTTCCACCCACCCATACATTCATGGAAAGCAGGTTGTATTGTGGGAAGCAAACTATTTCATGCCATGCTGTGTTTATGCCTTAAACATCCTCAAAAAAATGATTTTCTGCATCATAACAGGGAAATTTACACATTTCTTGGTGATGACACAGAAAATCTGAGCACTTCAGCCATTCTGTCAATGTTTCTGGAAAAAAAAAATTTCCTGACCCAGCTCCAGCTAAAAAGCAACTTGCTGAAACATCACCTAAAACAGGAGATTCCAATTCATTTGAATTCAACTTATTACATGCTTGAGCAGCTACCAGAACAGGAAAAGCTGTGCAAGGTTTTGCAGGGTGTGAGAAAAAACTGGAGTTATTCTCTGAACTTTGACTTCATGAAATCTGACAAGTTTTGTGCGTTATCGTCCCCCTTCCTTGGGAAGGGGAGGATTTGAGCTGCCAAACAGATGTCTAAGTCAGCATCAAATAAATGCCAACCTCAACTGAAGTCAAGAAAGTGTTCTTTAGTTCAAAACCCAGAATTTCTCCCATAGAATGGGGAAGCATTGGGACAAGGGTATCCTGGCTGACTATAATTCTGAACTAGTCGACCAACCCAGTTCTGGGGTGATTCTGAGCACTCTAATAAAGTTGATTTGAACTGAATCTGAAGGAACCTCAATCTTTCCTCTCTTCTTAGAATCAAGGACAACTGAGTCACACTACTATAAAAATATACCTGTAAGTACAAACATTCAAGTGCTAGAACAGTAAGTTCTTGATTTACAAATAAAGTTTATGTGACCAGGTACTTAGTTATTTTCATCCAGCTCTGTCTATTCCTAAGGTGGGAAATTATAAAAATGAAAAACAATTCCTTATGGTTTGAATCCATTACTCCATGTGTTTCATCAGACTTTACACTTAGATCAATGCTGTGAACTGATTATGTAGTTTAAAATTGTCTAATACTTATTTTAAAAGGCTAAATCAAGAGTAAAAATTAATCTTAATACTGCATATTAACTGCTGCATTCAGAGATGTTTGTTCCATTGAGAGTAAATGGGGCCTCTTGAACTAGTTCATTTCTCATGAACATAGTTTTGTTTATTTTCAGCTGTAGACCTATCTTTCCACATATCTCTTTTTCCACATATATCTTCTTGACTTCTTTGTCGAAAAGTCAGCATGATGAATGACCTAAAATCTTAGCTGCGCAGGAGGAAGAGGGTGGCATGGAATGCCCTCAAAAGCATTGAAGAAATAGCAAAAGGACAAAGAACCTCTGGCTCTGGGCACATCACTTCAACTCCACCGTTCTCCCTGCATTAACATACAATTCAGAGACCTGGGCCCTACCAAAGCAGGATGGAGAATGCTATTCGGGTCTCCCAAAGAGGAATCGAAAGAGTTGTGCTTGGAATCCAGAGTTCCAACCTCCTTCGCTGTTCCAGAGTCAGGGATGCTGTCTCGTTTGCCAAGGCATAGAAAATCAGATGGGCTGGACATGTAATGCGATTTGGAGACAACCGCTGGACTAGAGTCATTACCAACTGGATCCCACGGAATGTCAAAGATCACATGACCATCCACCTACAAGATGGTCAGACTTCTTCGTCAAGACCCTGAACAAACAGTTTGAGGCTCTTTGTATTCCTGAAGTATCAAGATGCCATTGGACTACACTGGCACGTGGTAGGGTCAAATGGAAATGTTACTGGTGCCCACTCGAGCAAATATTGATGAATAACGGGATGTCAAGTGATCAAGTGAAGTGACTGCATATTATTTCATTCGGTGTATATACATCATCACTATAGGATGTTGTTGCAGTACCTGCCCAGAGCCTCTGCAGGTCACTTTGTAGATAGGAGGAGAACAGTTTGAATGTGGCAGTCTATCTGACCATGTATTCTGTACTGACTGGTATAAATATTCTTTCATGCTGCCATAATTATCCTGGGACTAGCTAGATTTTACCAGTATATTTGCCTGGCCACGTTGAATCTCTAAGTAATTAGACCTGGAGAGAAATGCTGTTTGCCTCCAAGCAATCCAAGCATGGCTCCCTGATAACTCAAAGCTAATATACAGAACAACCATGAAGTATAAAGAGGGAGACTTCACATGAAGGCTTGGAGAAATATTTAACTGGCTACAGAATATTCTTTGGTACAGACGCATGCCTTTGTATTCTGAGATACAGTTCATCTCAGAAACTCCTTCTCTCTACCTTGCAGAGGAATTTCCAAGGCAGGTCTTGGCTCGGCAGCATTAACATCTCAAAGTGTCTCGGTGAGGTCCCTGGGAGAAATTACCTGAGGAATTTGACCCTGATGGTTTTCCATAGGAGTGGGAGGTCTGGGTTGCAGGGATATAAAAGTAGCCTGCTTCCTCTCATTGGCTCACTCTTTTTCCCCCTTTCTGCTGGCCCTGCTAGGCTGTCTCCTCACTGCAGGGCTTTAACACATGGTGGCAGCCATCTTGGCTTAACGTGACCAGGGCCCAGTTGGGAACCCTAAGTTTGGAGTTTTTCCTATTGTTGATTTGTATACCTGAACTTGTGTTATGTAAAGCATTTTTGAAACTTACGCCAAATTCTTGTGTTTTTCTCCGTCCACTGGCTGCTGATCCCCTGGGACAGAAGGGGATCCCTGACATTACTCCCGGATTTTATGTAGGGCACCGCAGCATTTCCTGCAGCATGTTACCAAATATATAAAATTAACATTTTTCACTTTCTCTACTCTAGTGCTAAACTTTAGAAAGCCAGTTTATATTGTATGTTGCAGAACATTTTAGATTTCAGTTTGAACAAGCAGTTTTAGTAATTATTCTGAGCATCTTACGTGCTGTATTTCATGTAATGCAGAAACCCTTTGGTTGCAAAACCAGATATCTGTTTACAACTTTTAATTTCCTTGTTTTCAGCAGAAATCTTATTCTTGAAAGCAAAGAGTTGTTGTGTTATATGAGACCACAGCACACATAAGGTGCTCAAGAACAATAACTAACCCTAGTAGAAATTCAATAATAGGCATTCAACATTATTAATAGAAATAATAGACTTTAGCTATAATTTGTGTTAAGAATAGCAATGCAAAATACATCTATCTTATTTTAACCTGAAAGTTATACCATTAATTATAATTTTATCTAAAGATCATTCTTATTAATTTAGCATTTTCAGTACTACTAGTTGCACTTTGTTTTGTTGCTATTGCAGCTGGAAATATTTAATCTAATAGGATAACATTGACAGAGATAGTAACCCTCGATTTTCAAACCCTTAAGGAATAAAGGCTATAAAAGCCACTATTTTAAAATGGCCAGCACCTGGACTTGATACTTTCAGCATACGCTGCAACTTACTGTCCCATCTACAGAGTTACCTAAGACTTATATGCTCAATTATGTCCTAGGGTCATAGAGGAAGACCCTCCCTGTGTTTCCCTGGAGAAAGCAGGCATTATAGTGTGCAACTTCACATAAAGGGAGGCATGGGATAGTCCAATTGGTGATTCTTAGCAAGGCCATGTTAGGAAAGGAGAATTTCCCTTTCTCTGTTAGGAACTTGGAAAATTTGAAAACACACATTCCAATGAAGAGAAAGATGGCTCCAAATCCTTCCCAATAGCTGTGAGAAAAGGGGGTATCCTGGGAGGGGTCTTAGCAATGTTTGGTCTTAAATTCCTATGCTGTAATCTCCTTCCCTCTCCAGCCCTCAATGAAATCCTGTTCAGTACTTCCAATCTGTCTCAGCCATCACAGTGGGAAGCTTAAAGAGAGAAGGCTAGACCCTTTCCTGATACTGATAGTTATCAGACACGGGTGACCTCACAGAGAAAGGAGAAGGGGGCTATGATGCCTCAAGATGACCTCTACAAGGTATAACAATAGCTTGTGTTGTACAAGGAAAAGCAGCACAAAGGGAAGGCCAACATCAGTGATGGAAGGTCGCAGAAAGGGTAGCCTCCACTGTTGAGACACAGAAATGGAAAGGGTAATAGGCTAATAAAGAAACTGAATTCCACAAAGATCATACTATCATACTCTGTTGGAGGTTTGACCAGTCTTCTACCTTATCGGGAAGATGTTAATTTCTCTAGCCATTTTCCACATATTTGTGTATTCTGGGAAAAATAGTTCAACTTCTTTTGTTTTTTATTTTTTTTAAATTTTTATTATACTACTGTAAAATATACAATTACAAAGTTGTTAATGATTGGGTTTCAGTAGAACAGGGTTCCAGCACCATCCAGTGCACCAACTAGTGCATGTTCCCAACACCAATGCTGCTAAATTTCCCCTCTTCCCCCAGCCTGTCTCAATGGCAGGCACTTTCTCTCTCTCTCTCTCTCTCTCTCTCTCTCTCTCTCTCTCTCTCTCTCTCTCTCTCTCTTTCTCCCTTATCTTATACATTGTGGCTTGCAATACATGCTTTTATGGGTTATCATGTATGATCTTTGCCTACAAGTTCCACTTCTTTTGGACTTTTATTTGCTCCTCCTTAGAATGAGAGACCTGACTAAAAGAGTTTTATTTGTTTGCTTGTTTGTTTGTTTAACTTTTTGGGGTCACACCCAGCAAGGCTCATGGGTTTCTCCTGACTCTACACTCAGGAATCACTCCTGGTCATGCTCAGGGAACCATATGGATGCCAGGGATGGAAACCAGGTTGGCCACATGCAAGGCAAATGCCCTACCGCTGGACTATCGCTCCAGCCCCTGAATGAAAGAGTTTTAAAGCTTCATCCAGAAATATGGTCCTGGTTATGTCATGACTTGAGGACCAGCCACCTAATACATTTGGTGAGTAGATATTAGATTTAGTCATGACTTCATCACACATATTTAGGAAACCATTCAATATACTGACTCCAACACATGGAACAAAAGTAACTTTTGCACCTTGAATCAATTCAGATAGAATCAAATAAGTTTAGTAAAGATTTATAAAATAAACAACAATGGCTAAAAAAATAAGTTATAAGGACCTGTTCATTTAACTTTTATGGGAACATTAAGATTTCAAGTTTTATTATGTGTAATTTAATTATGAAGTAATTCAAATCTGTGCTAGTATAAGGAAGTACATATTAAGTGCTTAATAAATGGGAATTGCATGAATAAGCAAGTTATGTTGACAAATTCAGTCAATTCGATGCTGTTTGTTTTCTATCCCTTTGAATTTGAGGCAATACCTAATGGTGCTCAGGGACTACTTCTGCCTTACTCCTGACAGTGCTCAGGGAAGCGTATGTGTTTCCAGGGATTAAATCTTGTCATTCTCTATGAAAGACATGAGCTCAGCCCACTGTGATATCTCTCTACCCTCTTTAAATAATTTTATGCTCTTCCAGTTTTTAACCTTATTAGATCCATTTGGTTATTTCAATGCTGATGATGAGAACTTGCTATTATTTTTTAATAGAACTTGATTATACCAAGAGAAACAAGAGTTGTATAGACATAAAAAATAAATTAAAATTCTGTCTATCTCTACAGAATGTTACTAGGTATTACAAAGATGGTTAAAAGGATTCTCAATCGAGATCAAGGAAAATAGCATAGAGTGTGGGGACACTACAATAAAACAGAAAAAGTAAATACCAAGGAATTATTTTAGTTTGGCACAAACTACGAAGAACTAGCAAAGGAAAGATGACTTTTTGGGAAAGCTGACACAAAGCCAAAACTTCTGAAGGACAGGGCTGTTAGTCACCGGGTTGCTTTTCTTCCTATAAAAGTACATTCTATTATATTTAGAAAGATAACATAATTGTATTAAAAGAATATAAATATTTAGAGAGTTAAAAGTAAATAAAAGTTCAAGTTTCAGGTGCTAAAACTTTCATCCTGTGTATTCCAGAACATTCAACCATTAAAACTAAGTCATTGGGAAGAATTATTTAAAATAGGAAAAGCTAGCAAATTAGGTGAAAAATATTGTTCTAAGTTTCCAATAGAAGCATGAAAAAATTAAATTAGATGATAATTTAATTTGGGAGAAATACAGTCTGAATAAATTGAAATTTGTAAATTCTGATGGGAAAAAACCTTTGTGACTTTCAGTAAAATTTTGAGAGCATATATGTACACATGGAACCAAACTGACCTTGACCCTTACTAATGGAGTTGCTCAAAAGATAAGAATATGACAGACAGAAGTATACAGTACCTGTATATAGAAAATCACTTGGAGCCTTTCCCCCACACCAGTCTTCAGATTGGATCCTCACACATAAAACAGATGTGCTTTACCACTGAGATATATCCAAAACTTTTAACAAAGCAAACCAGAGATATACTCCACATAGACTTGCATGATAGAGCACATGCCTTGCGTGTGTGAGTTCTATAGTTGATAACCAGCATTGTATGACCCCTGGCAATGCAGGAAATGAACCTGGGCCCCACTGCTTGCAGTCCCACAACAATAGCTGAAAAAAATTAATTGGTGGCATAAAAATGCCATCCTAGGGCTGAGTGATAGCACGGGGGTAGGGCATTTGCCTTGCGATGGCTGACCGGGTTCATTCCCTGGCATCCCATATGTTCCCCTGAACACTGCCAGGAGTAATTTCTAGTGCAGAGTCAGGAATAACCCTGAGCATCGCTGGGCGTGACCTCAAAAAAGCAAAAAAAAAATACCATCCTGGGGTCAGGTGATAGGCCCAGTGGTTAGGCCATTGCCTTGCACATAAATGACCCACATTGATGCCGCATCCCATGTGGTTCCCCAAGCACGGGTAATTCCTGAGTATAGTGCCAAGAGTAATCCCTGAACATTGCCGGGTCTGACTCAAAAAGCCAAAGGAAAAAAATGGGACATTCTGCTCAATATTTGTTTTAGAACATAAGGTTAAAGCATTAAAATAGTAGATGTATTTAATTAAAGGAAGACAATGCTGGGAGAGTTTACTAAAGTCCACATATTTTCTGAACTCTAAATTACAAGGGATAAGAGCCCAGCTTAAATTAACCTCAGAAAACAAAATTTCCAGAGGATAAATTGCTTTAGGCATAGTTGTAAGCAATTGCTCCAGTAAGCAATTGAGCTTCAGATCTTCTACATCTTTATTCAGCTTTCCTCGATGTTTGCTACATTCTTTGTCAAATCCTCCTAAATGATGTCATTTATGGCATTAGCATCTCAGATTTATATTTACTATCTCAGCAACCATAATGGAAAGAATATCCCTCTTACTCAAGAGTTCTAGTCAAAGTTCCATGTTTGAGGCTAACTGCATTTGTGATGCTAACTGAAAAGTGTCATTTGATGAAGCAACCACAATGGCTTAAGACTGAAATTATCCAAGCCTGGGAAATACATTCACTCAAACTCCAAGGATAAGAACAGAGAGGAGTTTGTACCCCAAAGGAATTCTGGGCAGGCAAAAAATAGATAAACAAATATACCCCTCAAAATTACAACATAATGTGTTGTTTTAAATCTCAGATTAAACAGCAAATTGAAATTCCTGCACTTAAAATAGTCAATTTTGTAAACTAAAAATAAGAATCCTGTACCTAGAGGTGTTGCAGGTGTGGCTGCAGTGCATGGCTGCGTAGACAGGTGGCAGACAGGAGACAGGCTTGTCTAGACCCAGGGCTCTGCCAGTCGCCCTGGATGGTTGATGGTCTGACATAGAAAAGACTCAGCCCCCTGGGATGAACCAGAGTCATGGCAGAGCCTGGCAAGCTACCTGTGGTGTATTCGATATGCCAAAAACAGTAACAATGGACCTCATTCCCAACGAATGGAAACATTACTGGCGCCCACTCGAGCAAATTGATGACCAATGGGAAAACAAGAGAAGTGAAGTGAAAGTTAAGGATAGACTGCATTTGTCAGCAAATAAACCATGGAACAAAGCCGTAGAGGTTGCATTAGACAATTGCCCTCATTGTGAACAAAAATACATTACAGAAACTGAAAGAACTAATTCAATTTTAGGTTACTCAAATAGAAAAATCATAACCCAATTATGCGATGTTATGATCCCATTTTCTTCATTCAGACAATACTGAATTCTACAAAAGGAAGTTTCAAGGTACAGTGCTTCCAGGAGGGGGCTCACTAGACAGGAAAAATAAAAGTCAACATAGGGGGAAAAACCAGTAGTTGGAGGCGTCTGTCCTGGGAAAAGGGTTACCAAATTGTCGGGAGACGCCGCGGGGTCCCCGACAGTGTCAGGACAGAGGTTGTCTTCTACCTCCGAGGGCGCCGGGAGAAGATGAAAACTCACGAGTCCGGTGCAGTTCCAAAAATGGCTTTTAATAGTACAAAAGCTCTTCCACAGCACTCCAATATAATGAACAAACTCTGGCTCTGGTCCGAACTTAGACCATACAAAAGAGCCTAAGTCTCCCACCAAGAGAGAGGATCTCCCCGAGCTGGAGTCCTACCCAGAAGAAGGAGCAAAGGCCAAAGAGCAAAAGGCCAAAAGCCAAAAGCCAAAAGCCGCAGGGAGCCAAAAGCTGAAGGCTGAGGAACCAAAGGCAAAGGGTAAAAAGGTGAAGGGGCCTCAAGTCAGCCCCTTATATACACCAAAGTAACCCAATCGGGAGGTTGTCATGCCAACAAAGAACCCTAAACAGAGTGTAGTGCCACACCCTATTGTAGGTATAAACAAAGGTTACACCAAGGACTAATCCGAGATTATCTCTTATGTAAAACACTGGAGAGAGAGGGGCTGATATAAAGTAATACATCTTAACTTCATGAGCTTCATGTAATCTAGATGGTACCCACAAGGTCCTTATTATTATCTGCACCAGGGTGATTCTGAGTATCTTGTTCTCATGTACTGAAAGGGTCATACTCGCCTGCTTAGAGCAAACTAGTATGATCCTTCCTATAGTCTACCTTTAGTCTCAGCGTAGCCAGGGTGGTAGTCTCCTGGTAAATTCTAACTGTCCCACGTTGGGTGCAGTGGGTATAAAGAGGAGCTGTGCCCAATCTAGAAAACATAGAAGTCTTAGTAGATGTATAAGTCAGAAGTTATTCAATCAAGGTGACTTCTGTAACTGCCACACCCTCTAGCAGTGTTTACATAGAAGAGATCTCATTAGAATGAACATTGGCTTAAATAAGATTAAGCTGGGAGTGAGCAAAACAACAAAACTCCCAGATTAGCTAAACATGTCCTCCAACACCAAATAGCAGTGCCTGGGTACTCAAAAGCAATCATATGAACACAGGACTGGCTTCATCTGTTCTGTTTCATTAGGAATAATGAATATCTGCAATGAAATGAAAGGAAATAGATTCTAGTTGGTTTAACAAAAGTACTGTCCAGCAAAATAATTGGCTCCCTTTAAATTAAATTTCTCTCAAATGTAATTATAAGGAATGTTGTAGGATTGTATCAAGAACTAGTCAATTCCTTAGAATTTCTCTCTCATTTTGAAGCTATATATAATCCAGTGATTTTATATATAGATATATATATATCACCATGAATATTTGCTTACTTCTCCATTGAGCAGAAACTAACAGAAATATATACTCTTTTATATATTTGGTCAACAACTAAACCACCTCTGCTTCGCTTGTGACATTGTTCTAATAACACCAAACATTAGCCAAGAGGGCACAAATGCTGGCTGGCTTCAACCGAGAATGTGGAAAAATAGGTCTACAGCTGAATCTCAACAAAACTATGAAAAATGAACTAGTTCCAGATACCCCATTCCTCTCAATGGCACAAACATCTCTAAGATGCAGCAGTTATGTGTGCCTAGGTCGAGAAGTCAACATGAATGACCTAAAACCTGAGCTGAGCAGGAAGAAGAGAGAGGCATTGAATGCCTTCAAAAGCATTGAAGAAATAGCTAAAAGACAAAGAACCTCCAGCTCCGGGCACATCTCTTCAACTCCACTGTTCTCTCTGCATTAACAAGCGCCTCAGAGACCTGGTCCCTAAAAGCAGGATGAGAATGCTGATCTGGTCTCCCAAAGAGGAATCGAAAGAGCTATGCTTGGAATATCATGCCTCACTCAAGTGAGAGAAGATCAGAGTTCTGACCTCCGTCACTATTCAGAGTCAGGGGCGCTATCTTGTTTGCCAAGACATTGAAAATCAGATGGGCTGGACATATAATGCTATTTGGAGATGACCACTGGACTAGAGCCGTTACCGACTGGATCCCACGGGATGTCAAAAGATCACGTGGCCATCCACCTACAAGATGGTCAGACTTCTTCGTCAAGACCCTGAATACAGTTTGATATTCTTTGCTCTCCTGAAGCAACCAGATGCCATTGGGCTGCTACACTGGCAAATGGAAATATACTGGCGCCTGCTCAAGCAAATAGACGAATAACGGGATGTCAAGTGATCAAGTGGTCAAGTGATATACTCTTTTATTTATTTATTTATTTATTTATTTAATTAATTTTATTACACCATCATGAGATATACAATTACAAAGATGTTCATGATTGGGTTTCAGTCACACAGTGTTCCAGCATCCATCCCTCCACCAGTGCGCATTTCCACCACCAATGTCCCCATATTCCCTCCCCCCTCCTTAGCCTACCTCATAGCAGAAACTTAATTTCTCTCTTTTACTTCTCCTCTTTCTCTTCCTTCTCCTCCTCCTCCTCTTCTCTTCCTCCCCCTTCCTCCCTCCCTTCTCTTATACATTGTGACATGTCATACATTTAGGGGACACCATGTATATCCTTTGCCTACTGTCAATGCTCAGTTCTAGTCTGGCATTACTCAAAATATCTACTCTTTTTCTATTTTCTGGAGTGACTAAAGAAGAATGGGTCTGTTACATGAATATGACAACGGGATTAACTTAATGATTAGGAAAAGTTCAGCGTATATGAGAACTCCACATGGAAGACTCTTAGAATATATTTATCAAAGAAATTAAGAATTTGGATAAGATTCTCACCCATGTGGCACTTTCATGTATTAGTTAGAATGTATTAGTTAGAATGTGTTCTTTAAACTATTTAAAATACCACTATCTGATAATTATTTGTTATATCCACTTCAGAGAAATTTTTCAAGATTTCATTAAAAATTTTGAACCTATATATTCCTTTATCTGTGTTATTTTTCAACACAGATGTTGTGGAACTTATAATGCAGAAAGTATAATTGAAATTTTTAATAAAGTGTCTGATAGTGTTTTATAAGTTTTAAAGCAATGTACATGTGAGAAGCTCTTATAAGGGTTCATTTCATGATAGTAAAGATATATTATATTTGGTTATGCTAGCATTTTTTGCATAAAACTATAAGGATTTATAATCCTTGGAATACACAAAATGCTGCAAGTAAAAGAAAGCAAATTCCTCTAGGCTTAAGTAGATATAGCCTAAGGAGATACCACTGCAACAGTATATATTTAAATGTCACTCAATAGCTGTAGAAGATTAAATGAAATTTGTAAAAATTTGTAAAGAGATAAATCTGTAAAGATTTTTTCAATGTTGTATAATTCCAACATCAAAATATTGTCATTTTATTCATCATCATTAGCAACTTTTTACTATCTTGCTATCCATTAGTGGCTACAGACACATAGATGTTCTGAGAATATCAGCAACTCTACCCTCATAATTAATATCCAATTGTGACACTCAAAACAGGCAAATTCAGGTAGCAATTTCATATAGATAGATGGTTACAGTACACTGATTCTCTGATAACTTTAATTATTAAGTAGCATAAATTTCAGTCTTAAACATAGGAACTCTGTTGGCCACTCTATATCACTCATAATTTTCCTTATGGTTGCAAAACTGCCTGGTAAAGCTCACAGATCAATAAGAAAAATAAGTATATTTGGAGACCTATATTAAGACTACATCCTTAAGAGGAATCATTTGAAGCTATTTTGATAGCTTCAATGATTCTACAATACCATAATTCAATAGGCCAAGATAGAATTTATAAGTCAAATGTTCTATAAATTTATGTTAGTGTTTTTTCATAGGTGCTTCTCAAAATCACAGAGTAGAAGCAGCTAAGAAATAATGACATTGACCACCTTGTCTTAGAAGCAAAAAAAAAAGAAGTTTATTGTAAATTTATATCTTATCTATGATGAGTTGCCTATTAATGCTGGGCTGAAATGAGCCTGAAATTTTTACTAGATATCAGGAAAATTTTACTTATTCTCATAGTGAAGTCACACAACTATTTAATAAAACTGTCCAATATGTTGGTAGCCTTTATTTCATAGTTGTACCTCTGAACAAATACATATTAATCAACATGTAACAGGAAGTATGGGAGTAAGTTGAATGCTATATTTGAAAAACTATAGGGTTATTTCTAGTAATAGCCAAGATTACAATGAAAGGGAGGTTTTTTAAAAATATCCCTAACATACTTACTTACACAAATGTGCAGAGAACTACAACTGCTAATGTGAAAACTTTTCAAAGAAATATATCTATTGATATATAACATGGAAAATATACTAAAATGACTCATGGAAATAAATGATAAGTGGAAAATATTCACCTTATTTCCACTTAAGGTCAAAAAATACAAAGAGTCTTTTGTATATTTAATTTCCCTAGGAGAGCATGTGACTTTTTTTTGAAAATCCTTGAGCAATGCAATCTTTTCAGTAACTGGTGGGTGCTTTCTTTCCCTAGCAGTATTTTACCTTGGAATTATTTTGCATTGCTAGAAATCTCAAAAAATGTGCAAGTTTAACCTCATAAAAATGGATTTTAATTTGTAATGCTATAATACTAATTTTGTGTCCTTACTCAACCATGGGAAACTCATTATACCTCATTTCACATTCTCAAGAACATTTTTAGGCCATTTCAGAGGTTAATATGAAAATAAATATAACTACATGTGTAAAATTGTCATTTTAATCAAACTAAAATTTCAATTAGAAAAGTCTTCTTAAGATCATACATATTATCTTATATTCATAGAAAGCTTTAGTTCAGGTTATAAAAGTCAGAAAAAACATTTGGGATACAAATTTAGATTTGTATTAATATATGACACGTAAGTTATCAAATACATAAAAACTATAAAATGTGTTAATTCACTATCACTATCTTCCCGTTGATCATCAATTTGTGTAGCGGGCTCCAGTAACATCTCCACATGTCCTGTCTCATGCCAGTAGAGCCCAAGGGCATCTGCTTGCTCAAGGGACATAAAGAGCCTCAAACCATTGTCTTAGGTCATAGGGAGGGACCTAACATAATTATTACTGATATTTGGCATATCAAATATGACACAGGTGGCTTACCAGGCTTGCCGTGAGGGTAGCATACTGTTGTAGTCACCTCTAAATACAGCATTTATTGTTGAACCTGAGGGCAGCGCAGCGGCTGTGATAGGCTCGTCTACTGGATGGAGTTCTGATGAGAGGAGGTCCCGGATGTGGAAAATGGAGGCCCTCATGGGTGGCGAGAAGTACGTCTAGCTTGTGCGAGGCTCTGCTGGGGTGGCGGGCCAGGGCTAGAACCCACCATCCCTCCGGGGGCACCTCGTGAGCGGCTGGGCACAGGGAGAGCTGGTAGCAGCTCTGACCCATGTCTGTGAGTAGTAGTATTCAAACATTGAGCATGGAAAATTATGATAAATTGAATATATTTATTAACAACATTATGTGCTAAGAAGAAACATAAATTTTGCTTTTTAAAATCAATGAAAATACTGGTGTTCTTTTGCAATTGGGTAAATGATTCCTAACTCTGGTTAAAACAAAAGCTATAATAACTATGACATGCAACTAGAGGAACCAAATCAAAGCAAGTTAAATCTGATCAGCTTGAAAGGTTTAATCACTTGTATCCTTGTCTTCCCATTGTTCATCGAGGTTGCTTGAGCGGGCACCAGTAATGTCTCCATTCGTTTGGGAATGAGGTCCATTATCGTTGCTGTTTTTGGCATACTCCAGAATACACCATGGGTAGTTTTCTAAGCTCTGCTATGGCTCTAGGTTTACCCCAGGGGACCCAGTCTTTTTCTATGTCAGACCACTCAACATCCAGGGGCCCATGGGGCTGGCGCCCTGGGTGTGGACAAGCCTGTCTCATGTCTGCTACTACCACCACAACTGGGCACCACAGTCACACCTGCAACACCTCGAATGGTTTAATAATATCATTAATATTATATCTATAAACAGTACCCATTTAAATACCAAGCTTGAATTCTTGAGCAGAAAAAAATGGAATACACTTGATGGAATTGGAGACTTTTTAGGATGACTCATTACTTTTAGCTCTGACATCCAGCTAACAATGATGCACACTGCATCCATATCACATCACAGTTATATTACATTAGAAATAGTACTTAGGGACCGGATGTTATGGATTATGTGCTACTTTTTTATACAAACCTCAATTTTTATATAACATTTGAATTCAAAAAGCACAAATCTGTGCCCTGTAATTAATATGCTTCCTGAGGTTTATAAGATTTAAAAATTCAGAATGTCAGGATTCTGAAGAGCTCTAGCCATTCTAGACAGATGCTCTGCAATCATCTTGCCAGCAGGCTCAGAATAAGGTCTAGAGTAGAGAGACTGTGACCCCAGATGTATGATTAGAGAAGAATAGAAAATGTCATTTGCTCTACCCATGGCCTGCTTAGTATTTGTTCCTCAACTAAGTTTAAAAAAATAGTAAGTTACAGCCATGTGGTTCAGGACTAAGGTTTACCTGATTTCTCTGTTAAAAAATTTGTCTCACATATGGACTGGACATATCTTTTCAGCAAATATTTTCTATGTATCCACTATGTCCTAAGTGCTGTAGAGTAATACAGAGGTGTATGGGTTAGAGAGTGACTTAAATACTAGGAAGCAAAAAATCAGAGACAAAGTTACCTGATTTTGAAATCTTCTCACAACTCCCATTGGCTATTGATAATGAGCAAAGTAACTCAGTTTCTTGATCTGAGTAAAATAAATTACACTACCTATATCACACTTAGGTCATGATTAATTAAGTATATGGAAGAGATTTCCTGCTGCGGCAGAGCCTGGCAAGCTACCGTGTCGTATTTGATATGCCAAATACCAGTAACAATTATAGACCTCATTCGGAATGGTTGTGGCTCTTTATGTTCCTGGAGCAAGCAGATAGCTCTTGGGCTCTACTCCCATGAGACAGGACATATGGAATGTGTTACTGGTGCCCGCTCGAGCAAATCGATGATGAGCGGGAAGACAGTGATACAGTGATGGAAGAGATTTGGGAAACTACCTTGCACATTCTAAATTATGAATAACTATTGCTGCTATTTTATTATTATTATTATTCTAATACATAACACTACCTTCAAGAAACGGAAAATAAAATGAGATGAGGTACAAATATGCATAAATCTAAGATAAATGGTCAGCAGCTTAAAGATTGGAAAGAAAGATGGTTTCTGAAGTGGGAATGGGGTAAAATTTGAGAAAACAGAATATTTGAGATGAATCTTAAGGTCTGAACAAATATTTCCCGACAGTTCTGTTGAAATCTTTCTCAACATTTTAATAAATTCTGTTCTAATTTATAGGTTTTTAGTCTACTTTAAATTTACTTTTATGTATGGTGTTAGAAAAGGGTCCAGTTACTTTTTCTACATGTGAGTTATTCAGTTTTCTAAAGATTGTTTTTAGGAAAGGACTTCATTCCTTGCCCATTTATACACCCACCTCTTGTCATGATTAACTATTCACAAAAATTAGGATTTACCTTTTTGGGTATCTATTCTCTGGGCTAGGATTCTATCTTTTATTCTGCACCAACCATTTCAATGACTTTTGATAATACAGCACAATTTAAGGTCAAGAAATGCAGTAACTCATTTATTTGCATAATATAAATCTCTCTCTCTCTGTGTGTGTGTGTGTGTGTGTGTGTGTGTGTGTAGTATAAAACCAATATCCAAGGTCCAGGCAAAACATGGATCAGGAGATCTTGTCAAAGGTGGATTCTATCACAAACATGTAGGAGTCAGAGATTAGGTAAAATGGAGAAGGGAACAGTGTGCTAATAATTGTCAAGGTGATAATACCAGCCTAGAACTGAGCATTGAATACAGGCCAAAGATACACGTGATAACCTCTAAATGTATGTATTATAATCCACAAGTGTGGAAGAGAAGAGAGTGAGATAGACAGAGAGAGAGAGAGAGAGAGAAAAAATTAAAAACCTGCTATAGAGGCAAGCTAGAGGGAAGAGGGAGGGCATTGGGACATGGTGGTGGGAAGTGGGCACTGGTAGAGGAATGGATGCTGGAATAGTGTATGACTGGAACCCAAACATGAACATCTTTGTAATTGTATATCTCACAGTGGTGTAATTAAAAAATATATATATAAAGGACATGCAGTAACTTCCTTTATTCTTGAAAAAATTCAGGAAGTTACTAAATACCATATAAATTTCAGTAAAATTTGTTATAAAATCCATTTTTAGGATCTCGTTATATGGGGGAGTCAATGAGTCTTTCTTAATCGGGCCCAGGTATGCTGATCAGAGACAGACATGGGGCAGAGCTGCTACTGGCTCTCACTGTGCCCAGCTCACGAGGTGCCTGGGAGGGATGGCGGGTTCTAGCCCTGGCCGCCACCCCAGCAGAGCCTCACAACAAGCCAGGCGACCCCCACTCCACGAGGACCTCCATTTTCCACATCGGACTTCCCCCTCGTCAGAACTCCACCCAGCAGACCAGCCTATCACAGCCCAGCTCATTGAGATCCCCCCAGCTGCAGTCTTTTTTAATCTGGCCCAGGTATGCTGATCAGAGAGACAGACATGGGGGCAGAGCTGCAACTGGCTCTCACTGTGCCTCAGCCACTCACGGAGGCGCCCGGGAGGGGATGGCGGGTTCAAGCCCTGGCCCACCACCCCAGCAGAGCCTCACAACAAGCCAGAGCGACCCCCCCACTCCAGTGAGGACCTCCATTTTCCACATCTGGACTTCCCCCTCAGCAGAACTCCACCCAGCAGACCAGCCTATCACCAGCCTGGCTCGCGACCGAGTGCAGCCGCGCGGTTCATCAATAAATGCTGGATTTTGAGATGACTACAAGAGTATGCTACCCACACAGCAGAGCCTGACAAGCGAAGCTACCGTGTCGTATTTGATATGCCCGATACCAGTAACAATTATAGACCTCATTCCCATGACCTGATGGAATGGTTTGAGGCTCTTTATGTTCCTGGAGCAAGCAGGTGCCCTTGGGCTCTACTTGCATGAGACAGGTCATATGGAGATGTTACTGGTGCCCGCTCGAGCAAATCGATGATGAGCAGGAAGACAGTGATACAGTGACAGTGATGGGAAGTCAATAAATCCCCATAGTGGTTTGATGGGATAGTCACTTTGACAACGTTAATTCTTCAATTTATAAACATGAGAATTGTTTTCCATTTTCTGATGTCCTCTTGTATTTTTTAAAAGAAAGCTATCTATTTTTCTGTGTAAGTCTTTCATCCTTTGTTGACTCTATATATTTTGTGTTTTGGACCGATTTTAAATGGGGTGATTTCATGGATTAATTCTCTTCTAGTTATAATCAGCATATAGAAATGTAGCCTATTTTTGTATGGCCTGACTTTGATCCTGCAACTCTGTTCAATTGGTTTATTGTTTCTAAAGTTTACTAATAAAGTATTGTATTTTCCAGGTATATTATCATTTTATCTATAAATAGTAATAGTTTGAGCTTCTTTCCCTAATTTGATCTCTTTCTTTCCTAATGACTG
>JAJIBD010038578.1:0-32617 GCA_021461705.1 Cryptotis parvus
TTAAGTACCACCGTGAGATATACAAATAAAAAGATATACAATTAAAAAGTTCATGTTTGGGCTTTGGTCATACAGTGTTCCAGCACCCCCCCCTCCACCAGTGCCCATCTCCCACCACCAACATCCCCGGTTCCCTCCCCCTTCCCCCAGCCCACCTCCATGGCAGGTTCTTTATTTCTTTCCCTTTCTCTCTTTCTCTTTTCCTTCCCTTCCAGACTATGGATTACAGAACATACATTAAAAGGTTGTCATGTGTATCCTTTTGCCTCTATTTAATGCTCAGTTCTAGGTTGGCATTAGTACCCTCGACAATTATTAGCACCCTGTTCCATTTTCTGTCTTACCTAAACTCTGACTCCCACACGCTTGTGATAATTTCCACCTTTGACAAGACCTCCTGATATATGTTTCACTTGACCTTGGATATTGGTATCATAATATGTACATATATATTTATGCCATGCAAATAAATGCAGTCATTCTGTATCTGTCTCTCTCCTTCTGGCTAATTTCGCTCAACATAATCTTCTCCATGTCCATCCATTTATAGGCAAATTTTATAACTTCATTTTTCCTAACAGCTGCATAGTATTCCATTGTGTAGATGTACCAAAGCTTCTTTATCCAGTCATCGATTTTCGGGCACTCTGGTTGCTTCCAGATTCTGGCTATTGTGAATAATGCTGCTATGAACATAAAAGTAGGGATGGTGTTTCCGCCATGCGTATTTTTGGTTTCCCAGAGTAGATTCCCAGGAGTGGTATGGCTGGGTCAAATGGGAGTTCAATTTCTAGTCTTTGGAGGAAAGTCCATATTGTTTTTCCAGAAAGGCTGTACCAGCCGGCATTCCCACCAACAATGGATGAGTGTCCCCTTTTCCCCACATCCACGCCAGCACTTGTTGTTCTTGCTCTTTGAATATGTGCCAGTCTCTGTGGTGTAAAGTGGTATCTCATTGTTGTTTTGATTTGCATCTCTCTGATGATTAGTGATGATGAGCATTTTTTCATATGTTTTTTGGCCATTCGAATTTCTTCCTTGCTGAAGTTTCTGTTCATTTCTTCCCCCCATTTTTTGATGGGGTTGTTTGTTTTCTTCTTGTAAAGTTCTACCAGTGCCTGATATATCCTGGATATTAACCCCCTTATCAGATGGGTATTGGGTGAATATTCTTTCCCATTCTGTGGACTGCTTTTGTATCTTAGTCACTGTTTCTTTGAGGTGCAGAAGCTTTTTAGTTTCATGTAGTCCCATATGTTTATCCTTTCTTCTAGTTGCTTTGTTAGTGATGTTTCACCTTTGAAGATGCCTTTAGCTTCAATGTCGTGGGAGGGTTTTTCCTATATTTTCTTCAATGTACTTTTATGGATTCAAGTCTGATATTGAGATCTTTAATCCATTTTGATCTGATTTTTTGTGCATGGTGTTAGACACAGGTCCAAATTCATTTTTTTTACATGTCGCTGCCCAGTTTTCCCAACACCACTTGTTGAAGAGGCTTCCCTTACTCCATTTTAGACTCATTGCACCTTTATCAAAGATTAAATGATCATGTGTTTGAGGTTGGGTGTCAGGATACTCAATTCTATTCCATAGGTCCACAGGTCTGTTTTTATTCCAATACCATGCTGTTTTAATTACTACTGCCTTGTAGTACAGTTTGAAGTTGGGAAAGGTGATGCCCCCCATCTTCTTTTTTCCCGAGGATTGCTTTAGCTATCCTTGGGGGTTTATTGTTCCATACAAATTTCAGGAGCCGTTTGGTCAATTTCTTTGAAGAATGTCATTGGTATCCTCATAGGGACTGCATTGAATCTGTACAGAGCTCTAGGGAGTATTACCATTTTGACAATGTTGATTCTCCCCATCCATGAACAGGGAATGTGTTTCCATTTCCTTGTGTCCTCTTTATCTCTTGGAGCAGTGTCTTGTAGTTTTCTTTGTACAGGTCCTTTACATACTTGGGTAAGTTGATTCCTAGGTATTTGATTTTCTGTGGCACAATTGTGAATGGAATAGTTTCCTTTAATATCCCTTTCTTCTCTTTCGTTATTTGTATATAGGAAAGCCACTGACTTTTGGGTGTTGATTTTGTATCCTGCCACTCTACTATATGCCTATTGTTTCTAGGAGTTTTTTGGTAGAGAGTTTAGGGTTCTCTAGGTATAATATCATGTCATCTGCAAATAATGATAGCTTGACTTCTTCCTTGCCTATCTGGATGCCCTTGATGTCCTTTTTCTTTCTCTGATTGCTATGGCAAGTACTTCCAGTACTATATTGAATAAAAGAGGTGAGAGGGGGCAACCTTTGTCTTGTCCCTGATCTCAGGGGGGAAGGCTTTCAACTTTTCCCCATTTAGAATGATGCTTGCTGTGGGCTTTTGGTAGATGGCTGTAACTATCTTGAGGAAAGTCCCTTCAATTCCCATTTTCTGGAGCGGTTTTAATCATGAACGGGTGCTGGATCTTGTCAAATGCTTTTTCTGCGCTCTATTGAAAGGATCATATGGTTTTTATTTTTTCTTTTATTGATATGATGTATTATGTTGATTGACTTGCGAATGTTGAACCATCCTTGCATTCCCGGGATGAATCCTACTTGGTCATGATGTATAATCTTCTTGATGAGTCTTTGGATTCTGTTTGCTAGTATTTTGTTGAAGATCTTAGCATCCGTGTTCATCAGGGATATTGGTCTGTAGTTTTCTTTCTTTGTGTTGTCTCTCCCTGCTTTGGGTATCAGGGTGATATGTGCCTCGTGGAAGCTGTTTGGGAGTGTTTCTGTTTCTTCTATTTCCTGGAAGAGCTTGAAAAGGACTGGCAGTAGGTCCCTCCTTAAAGGTTTGGTAGAGTTCACTAGGGAACCCGCCTGGACCTGGGCTTTTGTGTTTGGGCAGACTTTTAATTACTGTTTCTATTTCCTCGATGGTGATAGGCTTATTCAGGTATTGGAGGTCTTCTTGTTTCAGCCATGGGAGGTTATAGGACTTCAGGAATTGATCCATTTCTTCTAGATTCTCATGTTTCACGGCATACAGGCTCTCAAAGTAATCTCTGATGATCTTTGGATTTCTGTGGTTTCTGTTGTGATGTCACCCTTTTATTTCTGATTCTGTTTATTTGGGTCTTTCTTTCCCTGTCCTTACAAGTCTTGCCAATGGTTTGTCAATCTTGTTTATTTTAGAAATGTAAACATTTAATACCAACCCTAATCATTCTTGTTCCACAGTTTTCAAAGGTTGCCAGACTTCTTCAGGGAGAAAGTCAGATTTGAAAAAAAGCAATAATGGTCTCTTTGCCCACTTCTCAGGTTGAAAGTTAAGGTTGCTGTTCTCCAAGAAAGAACCAAACTCAGGAAGAAAGAATGAATAGAAGTTATACAAAGCTAAAGTGAGCTCAAGATTAGAAGGCACCTCTCACTGGGAGGACCAAAACAAGTTCCAGAGTAGGTGCAAGGAAGAGAGAAATTTCTGACATAACAAGAGTTCGCTAAGTTCTGGGGGACATCATGAAGGGTGGGTGTGCAGAACCCGTGGACCTATCCCTTTATACAGTTCCCAAATTAAAGATTCTAGTTTTATTGCAATAGGTGGCATTTCAGTAACAAACTGCTTGACACAAAGCCTTTATGGTTCATCCTAAAAACTCAACTTGGCTGGACTGTCTTCAGGTGCAAATGAAAGTGTGGGAGGACTCCAGGGACAGCAGTAATGTAGCCAAGCTTTATGTTGGATCCTTATTTCTTTCTGCTGTAATTCCAACAATGGGCAATTTTTGAAATCCTAAATGGAATTTGGGCTCTCGGAATGGAAATTGGCCTCGGTTACTTGCTGACATGCAGTGGAATCATCATGATTTCATGTTTTTATTATTATTTTTATCTATTATAATATCTACTAAAGGTAGCATGTGACATTATAGTTTGGTTGTCAGCAAAGAAACCTGGGCCCTGATTTATGTTACCTGGGAAATTTGTTTCCATGCATACTAGATATATTTTTTTATCTGGTTGGTTGTTTTGCTTGCTTGCTTGGGTTTGGGCCACACCCAGCAGTGGTCATCCATTATCCTGTCTCTGCACTTGGGGCTCCTTTGTGGTGCTCTCGACCATATGAAGGCAGACTTCCAACTCCAGACCAACTGCATGCAAGGGAAGTGCCTTACTCCAAGTTGGTTGTGCATGTGATTTCTCCAGTCTGAAATCTGCATATTTTTAGTCCTCCACACACTTCCCTCCATCTAGAGGCCAACAGCTACAAAGGTTGTCTCTGGGCTCCAACTGCAGAAGGAAAGGACTCTTGTGTGTTAAGGGCTGAGCGTAGGGGTGTAGGGTTGGCAGGGTTATTTCCCCATTTGATTCCCCTCGCCCATAACCACTCGTTCCCTTCTTTGGCCACAACTCCACTCCAGTAGACTTCCTTGTGAGCTCTCTTGAAACATCTTCCCCAGAACCATCTTCTCTCTGCTTTTTCATTTCCAAATATTTCTGTCCAATTCCTACTGTTTGCTCTGCTTTCTAAGCCAAGGTCTTCTCACCTGAAAATATTGCTGCCCCCGCTCATGCTCCACTTCTCCCGGTGGGGTTCCATGAAGCAGGTCAACCCATCCTGCTCTTGCATCAGGTATTTGGGATCACGTCCTAAAACACCCAGCAGAGTGAACGCCTGTGATTCTGGAGTTCTACTTTTTTGTTTCTGCTGTCTTGGCAGCACAAGGGAACAAAGTGAGGCATAAGCTATAGACATTCAATGCTTGTGTCTTGCAATAAATTCCAGTTCTACCTGTTATTCAGGAACATATGAAAACCCATGCTGTGTTTCCAAGCAGTTCCATCAAATGTGAAATTTGAGGAAATAGGGAAAATTCTCGTGAACTTTCTAAAGCCCCATGAGCAGGAGGTTTTATTACAGAAACATTGATAGACAGCCATAATCTTATCCCACTCTCAGAAGCTATCTCTTTTACATGGCGCTAAACAAATTCCTCAGAAATAAAAAGAAAAGTCAAAACAATGCTCCTTCCTAAAAACTGTTCTCACCAAATTTTAATTGCTTTATTTCTTTGCTTATCAAGTAATAAAGCTTCATGCATAATAAGGAATTTCTGAATTTAACAAATCTTCCTACTAGTGGCCAGGGTATGTTTTAAGGCTTACAAATTGATCTGCTCAACTACACCTCAAGTCTTACTCCCTGTTAAAAATGATGCCTGAGAGAATTCTCAAGAAAGCACTGATTTTTTGGAAACAGTAAAAAAGGAACAAATTGTCAAAAGTACTAATACTAACCTAGAACTGAGCATTAAATATAAGTAAAAAGATACATTACACAACCCGTTAATGTATGTTGTGTAATCCGCATTCTGAAGGGAAGGAAAAAAAAGAGATAGATGAGAAAGGGAAAGAAATGTTGTAACCTTGCCATGGAGGCGGGCTGGGGTAGGGGGAGGGAACCGGGACATTGCGGTAGGAGATGGGCACTGGTGAGGGATGCAAGCTGGAACACTGCTTTGACCAAAACCCAAATATGAGCATCTTTGAAATTGTATAAGCGTCATGGTGGTAAAAAAAAGACTTTATTTAAAAAAAAAGAAAAAGCACTGATTTTAGAAGAATTCTGTGACCTAGTAGGTAAGTTCTACAGATAAAGCAAAAAACTGTGAGCCGCAGCCAATATAAGACTGCTTGGTGCCATCTGGAAGCCAAGTGAAAGCCCAGAATGCTTCCACGCGGAATAGCTGACCGAAATCAGAGACCAACATTTAGGGAAATTTTATTGAAGGTGACTTAAAGAGTATCCCGAGTTATTTTACCAATCAGAGAGCTCTTGCCTTGCTGGAGTGGTTGTGACAAGTAGAGCACAAATACACAAGGGACAAAAAACAGGTTCACAGTATGAGTCAGAGCTCAATATATCAGTATTAGTAAATGGTACTTATTGATTTTGTAAATTAACTAAACTAGCCTTAAGAATGATTTTCCTTTTCTACTGCCAGGTAACAAAGGGCCACAAATTGAGTAGTTTGAAACAACACATGTTTACCCCTCTCACACTTTCCGTGGATCAAAAATCTGAGCATGACTCTTGGATGGTAAGATCTCTGCACAAGCTGTAACTAAGTTGTCAGCTATAACTGAGACTCATCTGCAGGTTGGGGGGTCCCCCTTTCAAGTTTATATTGTTGTCAACTATATTTCCTTGAAGCTGTAAAAACTCATGGGGTTTATTTCTTCTAGGCCAGGAAAATTGGTTTTTTCCAACTCTGAACCCTAAATTTTCTTTACAAGTGCTCACTTTATTGAGATCAGCCCCACCCAACATCATCTCCTTGTAAGGATATTATCCCATTGGACTTTTAAACTGACATAAAGTTCACTGAACAGAGATTGTAATTACATATGCAAGTTCTTTTATCTTTTGACATAGAGAGTAACCCTAGTTAAAGTAGCATCTACTCACTTTTGTATATTTCTAGACAATACAGTTCCACCTCATATGCAAAAAAAATAGACCATGGGGGGTCCCCTTAGAATTCTTGCTTTATGCAAACATGATCTCTCATTCTCATGTAAAAACTGATTATCACTGCTTGACGATAGTGGTATTAGAATATTTTAAAATAGTCAATATAATTTAATAAGATCTAATGAAATTAATAAATCACTTATTTTTATTTAATAATAAAGTATTCTTCATCCCACTGAGAGCCAAGAAACCAGACATTCAGGGCATGGTCATGGCAACTGCTCAACAAAAGGGCAACAGGAATCACTTGAATCACTTGAATCCCGCCATTCATCGATTTGCTCGAGCGGGCGCCAGTAATATTTCCATTGGACCCTATCACGTACAATGTAGCCCAATGGCATCTGGTTGATTCAGGAATATGAAGAGCCTCAAACCGTCCCTTCAGGGTCTTGACAAGGAAGTCTGACCATCTTGTAGGTGGGCGGCCACGTGATCTTTTGACATCCCGTGGGATCCAGTCAGTAACGGCTCTAGTCCAGCGGTCATCTCCAAATCGCATTACATGTCCAGCCCATCTGATTTTTGATGCCTTGGCAAACGAGACAGCACCCCTGATTCTGGAATAGCGACGGAGGTCAGAACTCGGATTCCTTCTTTCACTGAGTGAGGCGTGATATTCCAAGCATAGCTCTTTCGATTCCTCTCTGGGAGACCGAATAGCATTCTCATCCTGCTTTCATAGGGCCCAGGTCTCTGAGGCGATGTTAATGCAGGGAGAACGGTGGAGTCAAAGAGATATGCCCGGAGCCGGAGGTTCTTTGTCCTTTTTAGCTATTTCTTCCATGCCTTTGAAGGCATTCCATGCCACTCTCTTCCTCCTGCGCAGCTCAGGTTTTAGGTCGTTCATCATGTTGATTTCGACCTAGGTACACATAACTGCTGCATTCAGAGATGTTTGTTCCATTGAGAGTGAATGGGGGCCTCCGGAACTAGTTCATTCTTCATGAACATTGTTTTCTTTTAGATTCAGCTGTAGACCTATCTTTCCACATTCTCGGTCAAAGTCAGCCAGCATTTGTGCTGCTTGGCTAATGTTTGGTGTTATTAGAACGATGTCATCAGCAAAGCGGAGGTGGTGTAGTTGCTCGACCATCTATCTTCACTCCCATTCCTTCCCATTCTAATTGTCGCATGATGTTCTCGAGGGTGGGACTGAAGAGTTTTGGTGAAATGGTATCACCCTGCCGAACCCCCTCTTTTCACATTAATGATCACTTCTTGTAGAATGGTGAGATCCTGGTGGTGAATCCGTAATACAGCTCACGAAAGATCTTGATGTATTGGGTTTGAACACCCTGTTTGGCTAGGACTTCGATGACTGCTTCAGTCTCCACAGAATCAAAGGCTTTCTGTAAAATCAATGAACGTGAGACAGAGCGGCATCTTGTACTCCCTACAAACCTCAATGAGCTTGGTTACTGTGTGGATATGGTCGATTGTGCTGAATCCTTTCCGGAAGCCTCGCTTGCTCGCATGGTTGTCCTTCATCTAGTATTCCGCTAATCCTGTTCAGGATGACTCGTGTAAACAGCTTGTAGATGACAGACAACAAGCAGATGGCTCGATAGTTGCCAATGTCGTGAATGTCTCCCTTTTTGAACAGTTGAACTGTCCTGCTGGTTTTCCATTGGGAGGGCACCTTGTTTCGACAGGTAGCGTGTGAAGAGCCGAGCTAGTGTATTGATGAGTACCCGACGGCAGATTCTTCAGATGTTCAGGTCTGACTTTGTCTGGGCCTGGTGCCCAGACACAACAGAGAGCAACTGAAACTCACCACGTTATTCAAATTCAGCCTTTCCCTTCCTTACTCAGGAGAGAATAGTGGAGGTATGGTAAAGGCTTCTATCTGCCATAGATTAACCAAAATTAACTGGTCATCCACCAGTGTGCTCTTGGAGATGATTAGGTATAGTCCAACATAGAGTAAAGTGATTGATGATGGACAGATTGGTGGTGGACAGTGATTGATGGTGGACATCTATATACAAATAACAAATATAATCTATAGACATTAAAGGATGTCAATTGCTGGATTCCTCAAAGCAGCTTTGTAGGTGTTGTGAGTTAGAGTATGTTTTCATATATAGAAGGTAGGGGGAAAAGGTCTGTGACCAAGGGAAACAGAGTGTTCATAACTATTCCCTTCATACATGAACCCACAGGTGGTAGGTATCCCTAGTAGACTGCACCATCATCTAAGTTTTGTCACAGATAAGAAACCTTCAGGATGAATTATAAAGTTCTGTCTCAACAGCTATGCCAGGATTCCAAGAAACCTGCTGGAGTGTGGTGAATAGGCCACCCACACATGAGATATCAGGCTGACTGTGGACACCTCTATCCTGTTTCCTTTGGTGTTGTCTGAAAGAGAGCTTCTCTAAAAGTTACGGAAAAGGACAGACTCACAAACTGGAAGCAGGACACTTGGCCTCAAGTCAGTACAGGCTAGAGTATGTGGGACCCAGTTCCCAGTTCACTGCCCACAGACCAGAGAGAGGTACCAACACAAGAAGTCTTCTCATCTGGTGGGAAAACCTAGCAGACTGTTAGTGATTCCAATTGTGATTATTTTAAAGACATGTGTATTCCTGATTTTCCTTTTATTATTTCCAGACATGACTTTTTTCTTTCACTTTTTCATTTCCTTTCTGCAGATTTCATCTGTATCTCAACTTTTATTTAATTCCCTCCTCGACTAGCCCAACTTGTATATCTCTGTCTCTTCACATAGATATCTGCTCTCCTTGGCCGACTTTCTCTCTACTGCTATTTGACTGTGTGAATTGTACACTCTCTCCAAGCCATCCAAGGGCACAGTTTCAAGATTGAAAGTTCTCTACACCTTTGCTGTGTAGATTATCCAACCATAGTAGAATGGTGCTCCAAATGTCTTCACCAAAATATTTTTTTAATTCAGTGAGCAAATAAAATTTAATACTTTTCCCTTGTCAGAGTAATAAATAATTCACTTGGAATTTGGTAACTTCTTATAAAATAGATAATTACATAACCATAATTGTACCAACAGAGCAAAGTAATTCAACAGTGTTATGGTCTGAATATTTGCATCCCTCCAAAATTGACATATTGAAATTTAAACTTACAATTGACATTATTCAGAATTAAAGTCTTGAGGATTATTATTACCCTAATGAAATGACACCTCAGAAAGCTCCCTTGCCCCTTCCTCCATGTTGGCACACTGAGGCACCAAGAAGTGAGCCCTTGTATCACTCACTTGTCTTCCCATTGTTCATTGATTTGCTAGAGCAGGCACCAGTAACATCTCCATACTTCCTGTTGCATGTTAGTGTAGCTCAAGGGTATCTGCTCGCAACAGGAACATGAAGAGCCTCAAACCATTTGTTTAGCCTCAAACCATGAAGAGCCTCAAACCATAGGAATGAGATCTATAATTGTTTCTGGTTTTTGGTATATCAAAAATGACACGGGTAGCTAGCCAGGCTCTGCTGTGTGGGTGGTATACTCTCTGTAGTAGGCTCTCAGTTTGTGTATTTACTGATGAACTGCAGTGGGGAAAGATCAGCTTTTCTCTTGGGCGGAGCACTGATGAGCTGTGGAGTCCAGATTTTGAAAATGGCTGCTCTCATGGTGTGGGGGTTTCTCTGGCTTCTTGCAAGGCTCTATGGGGATGGTGGGCTAGGGCTAGAACTCGCCTACCCTCCTGGATGCCTCATAATTAGCTGAGCACAGAGAGAGCCCATAGCAGCTCTTACCTGAGTATCTGTGTCAAGTGCAACATACACACTAAAATTTGAAAACATTATTAAAATATCACTCATTAAACATTTTCATAATGGCATATTGAAATCATACTATTTTAAGTATATTAAGTTAAATTTTAAGACCTCATTTTACTTTGTGTAATATCACTATTAGAAAATTCCAAACCATGAACCATTTCTAATTTTTCTAATTCTTTTGCACAGTACTCTCAAATCTGTCAGTTCCTTGATCTAGATCTGTCAGCCTCCAGAACCAAACAATAAACATCAGTTTATTATTGTTTTTAAAAAGAATCCAATTCTTCAATTCTATTTCATCAGCCCAAATGAACTGTTCACTAGAGAAGCATTTATTAGGAAAACAAAATCCTAACAGATAAGGCAAAATATACTTCCCAGCACCCTCTGATATTATCGGGGCATATTAAGTTGTAAAGAGAACTACATTAGAAAGTATAGGTAGCCGTTAATGTATTGAGGAAAGAGGACTTCCATCCCACAGCTTTCTTGTCTTCTTACGTCTCTGTTTCCACCCACCCATACATTCATGGAAAGCAGGTTGTATTGTGGAAGCAAACTATTTCATGCCATGCTGTGTTTATGCCTTAAACATCCTCAAAAAATGATTTTCTGCATCATAACAGGGAAATTTACACATTTCTTGGTGATGACACAGAAAATCTGAGCACTTCAGCCATTCTGTCAATGTTTCTGGAAAAAAAAATTTCCCTGACCCAGCTCCAGCTAAAAAGCAACTTGCTGAAACATCACCTAAAACAGGAGATTCCAATTCATTGGAATTCAACTTATTACATGCTTGAGCAGCTACCAGAACAGGAAAAAGCTGTGCAAGGTTTTGCAGGGTGTGAGAAAAAACTGGAGTTATTCTCTGAACTTTGACTTCATGAAATCTGACAAGTTTTGTGCGTTATCGTCCCCTTCCTTGGGAAGGGAGGATTTGAGCTGCCAAACAGATGTCTAAGTCAGCATCAAATAAATGCCAACCTCAACTGAAGTCAAGAAAGTGTTCTTCAGTTCAAACCCAGAATTTCTCCCATAGAATGGGGAAGCATTGGGACAAGGGTATCCTGGCTGACTATAATTCTGAACTAGTCGACCAACCCAGTTCTGGGGTGATTCTGAGCACTCTAATAAAGTTGATTTGAACTGAATCTGAAGGAACCTCAATCTTTCCTCTCTTCTTAGAATCAAGGACAACTGAGTCACACTACTATAAAAATATACCTGTAAGTACAAACATTCAAGTGCTAGAACAGTAAGTTCTTGATTTACAAATAAAAGTTTATGTGACCAGGTACTTAGTTATTTTCATCCAGCTCTGTCTATTCCTAAGGTGGGAAATTATAAAAATGAAAAACAATTCCTTATGGTTTGAATCCATTACTCCATGTGTTTCATCAGACTTTACACTTAGATCAATGCTGTGAACTGATTATGTAGTTTAAAATTGTCTAATACTTATTTTAAAAGGCTAAATCAAGAGTAAAAATTAATCTTAATACTGCATATTAACTGCTGCATTCAGAGATGTTTGTTCCATTGAGAGTAAATGGGGCCTCTTGAACTAGTTCATTTCTCATGAACATAGTTTTGTTTATTTTCAGCTGTAGACCTATCTTTCCACATATCTCTTTTCCACATATATCTTCTTGACTTCTTTGTCGAAAAGTCAGCATGATGAATGACCTAAAATCTTAGCTGCGCAGGAGGAAGAGGGGTGGCATGGAATGCCCTCAAAAGCATTGAAGAAATAGCAAAAAGGACAAAGAACCTCTGGCTCTGGGCACATCACTTCAACTCCACCGTTCTCCCTGCATTAACATACAATTCAGAGACCTGGGCCCTACCAAAGCAGGATGAGAATGCTATTCGGGTCTCCCAAAGAGGAATCGAAAGAGTTGTGCTTGGAATCCAGAGTTCCAACCTCCTTCGCTGTTCCAGAGTCAGGGATGCTGTCTCGTTTGCCAAGGCATAGAAAATCAGATGGGCTGGACATGTAATGCGATTTGGAGACAACCGCTGGACTAGAGTCATTACCAACTGGATCCCACGGAATGTCAAAAGATCACATGACCATCCACCTACAAGATGGTCAGACTTCTTCGCCAAGACCCTGAACAAACAGTTTGAGGCTCTTTGTATTCCTGAAGTATCAAGATGCCATTGGACTACACTGGCACGTGGTAGGGTCAAATGGAAATGTTACTGGTGCCCACTCGAGCAAATATTGATGAATAACGGGATGTCAAGTGATCAAGTGAAGTGACTGCATATTATTTCATTCGGTGTATATACATCATCACTATAGGATGTTGTTGCAGTACCTGCCCAGAGCCTCTGCAGGTCACTTTGTAGATAGGAGGAGAACAGTTTGAATGTGGCAGTCTATCTGACCATGTATTCTGTACTGACTGGTATAAATATTCTTTCATGCTGCCATAATTATCCTGGGACTAGCTAGATTTTACCAGTATATTTGCCTGGCCACGTTGAATCTCTAAGTAATTAGACCTGAGAGAAATGCTGTTTGCCTCCAAGCAATCAAGCATGGCTCCCTGATAACTCAAAGCTAATATACAGAACAACCATGAAGTATAAAGAGGAGACTTCACATGAAGGCTTGGAGAAATATTTAACTGGCTACAGAATATTCTTTGGTACAGACGCATGCCTTTGTATTCTGAGATACAGTTCATCTCAGAAACTCCTTCTCTCTACCTTGCAGAGGAATTTCCAAGGCAGGTCTTGGCTCGGCAGCATTAACATCTCAAAGTGTCTCGGTGAGGTCCTGGGAGAAATTACCTGAGGGAATTTGACCCTGATGGTTTTCCATAGGAGTGGGAGGTCTGGGTTGCAGGGATATAAAAGTAGCCTGCTTCCTCTCATTGGCTCACTCTTTTTCCCCCTTTCTGCTGGCCCTGCTAGGCTGTCTCCCTCACTGCAGGGCTTTAACACATGGTGGCAGCCATCTTGGCTTACACGTGACCAGGGCCCAGTTGGGAACCCTAAGTTTGGAGTTTTTCCTATTGTTGATTTGTATACCTGAACTTGTGTTATGTAAAGCATTTTGAAACTTCGCCAAATTCTTGTGTTTTTCTCCGTCCACTGGCTGCTGATCCCCTGGGACAGAAGGGGATCCCTGACATTACTCCCGGATTTTATGTGGGGCACCGCAGCATTTCCCTGCAGCATGTTACCAAATATATAAAATTAACATTTTTCACTTTCTCTACTCTAGTGCTAAACTTTAGAAAGCCAGTTTATATTGTATGTTGCAGAACATTTTAGATTTCAGTTTGAACAAGCAGTTTTAGTAATTATTCTGAGCATCTTACACGTGCTGTGTTTCATGTAATGCAGAAACCCTTTGGTTGCAAAACCAGATATCTGTTTACAACTTTTAATTTCCTTGTTTTTTCAGCAGAAATCTTATTCTTGAAAGCAAAGAGTTGTTGTGTTATATGAGACACAGCACACATAAGGTGCTCAGAACAATAACTAACCCTAGTAGAAATTCAATAATAGGCATTCAACATTATTAATAGAAATAATAGACTTTAGCTATAATTTGTGTTAAGAATAGCAATGCAAAATACATCTATACTTATTTTAACCTGAAAGTTATACCATTAATTATAATTTTATCTAAAGATCATTCTTATTAATTTAGCATTTTTCAGTACTACTAGTTGCACTTTGTTTTGTTGCTATTGCGGCTGGAAATATTTAATCTAATAGGATAACATTGACAGAGATAGTAACCCTCGATTTTCAAACCCTTAAGGAATAAAGGCTATAAAAGCCACTATTTTAAAATGGCCAGCACCTGGACTTGATACTTTCAGCATACGCTGCAACTTACTGTCCCATCTACAGAGTTACCTAAGACTTATATGCTCAATTATGTCCTAGGGTCATAGAGGAAGACCCTCCCCTGTGTTTCCCTGGAGAAAGCAGGCATTATAGTGTGCAACTTCACATAAAGGGAGAGCATGGGATAGTCCAATTGGTGATTCTTAGCAAGGCCATGTTAGGAAAGGAGAATTTCCCTTTCTCTGTTAGGAACTTGGAAAATTTGAAAACACACATTCCAATGAAGAGAAAGATGACACAAATCCTTCCCAATAGCTGTGAGAAAAGGGGTATCCTGGGAGGGGGTCTTAACAATGTTTGGTCTTAAATTCCTATGCTGTAATCTCCTTCCCTCTCCAGCCCTCAATGAAATCCTGTTCAGTACTTCAATCTGTCTCAGCCATCACAGTGGGAAGCTTAAAGAGAAAGGCTAGACCCTTTCCCTGATACTGTAGTTATCAGACACGGGTGACCTCAGAAAGGAGAAGGGGCTATGATGCTTCAAGATGACCTCTACAAGGTATAACAATAGCTTGTGTTGTACAAGGAAAAGCAGCACAAGGGAAGGGCCAACACATCAGTGATGGAAGGTCGCAGAAAGGGTAGCCTCCACTGTTGAGACACAGAAATGGAGAAGGGTAATAGGCTAATAAAGAAACTGAATTCCACAAAGATCATACTATCATACTCTGTTGGAGGTTTGACCAGTCTTCTACCTTATCGGGAAGATGTTAATTTCTCTAGCCATTTTCCACATATTTGTGTATTCTGGGAAAAATAGTTCAACTTCTTTTTGTTTTTTTATTTTTTTAAATTTTTATTATACTACTGTAAAATATACAATTACAAAGTTGTTAATGATTGGGTTTCAGTAGAACAGGGTTCCAGCACCATCCAGTGCACCAACTATTGCATGTTCCCAACACCAATGCTGCTAAATTTCCCCTCTTCCCCCAGCCTGTCTCAATGGCAGGCACTTTTCTTTCTCTCTCTCTCTCTCTCTCTCTCTCTCTCTCTCTCTCTCTCTCTCTCTCTCTCTTTCTCCCTTATCTTATACATTGTGGCTTGCAATACATACTTTTATGGGTTATCATGTATGATCTTTTGCCTACAAGTTCAACTTCTTTTGGACTTTTATTTGCTCCTCCTTAGAATGAGAGACCTGACTAAAAGAGTTTTATTTGTTTGCTTGTTTGTTTGTTTAACTTTTTGGGGGTCACACCCAGCAAGGCTCATGGGTTTCTCCTGACTCTACACTCAGGAATCACTCCTGGTCATGCTCAGGGAACCATATGGATGCCAGGGATGGAAACCAGGTTGGCCACATGCAAGGCAAATGCCCTACCCGCTAGACTATCGCTCCAGCCCCTGAATGAAAGAGTTTTAAAAGCTTCATCCAGAAATATGGTCCTGGTTATGTCATGACTTGAGGACCAGCCACCTAATGCATTTGGTGAGTAGATATTAGATTTGGTCATGACTTCATCACACATATTTAGGAAACCATTCAATATACTGACTCCAACACATGGAACAAAAGTAACTTTTGCACACTTGAATCAATTCAGATAGAATCAAATAAGTTTAGTAAAGATTTATAAAATAAACAACAATGGCTAAAAAAATAAGTTATAAGGACCTGTTCATTTAACTTTATGGGAGCATTAAGATTTCAAGTTTTATTATGTGTAATTTAATTATGAAGTAATTCAAATCTGTGCTAGTATAAGGAAGTACATATTAAGTGCTTAATAAATGAGAGTTGCATGAATAAGCAAGTTATGTTGACAAATTCAGTCAATTCGATGCTGTTTGTTTTCTATCCCTTTGAATTTGAGGCAATACCTAATGGTGCTCAGGGACTACTTCTGCCTTACTCCTGACAGTGCTCAGGGAAACGTATGTGTTTCCAGGGATTAAATCTTGTCATTCTCTATGAAAGACATGAGCTCAGCCCACTGTGATATCTCTCCTACCCTCTTTAAATAATTTTATGCTCTTCAGTTTTTAACCTTATTAGATCCATTATGGTTATTTCAATGCTGATGATGAGAACTTGCTGTTATTTTTAATAGAACTTGATTATACCAAAAGAGAAACAAGAGTTGTATAGACATAAAAATAAATTAAAATTCTGTCTATCTCTACAGAATGTTACTAGGTATTACAAAGATGGTTAAAAAGGATTCTCAATCGAGATCAAGGGAAAATAGCATAGAGTGTGAGGACACTACAATAAAACAGAAAAAGTAAATACCAAGGAATTATTTTAGTTTGGCACAAACTACGAAGAACTGGCAAAGGAAAGATGACTTTTGGGAAAGCTGACACAAAGCCAAAACTTCTGAAGGACAGGGCTGTTAGTCACCGGGTTGCTTTTCTTCCCTATAAAAGTACATTCTATTATATTTAGAAAGATAACATAATTGTATTAAAAGAATATAAATATTTAGAGAGTTAAAAGTAAATAAAAGTTCAAG
Source organism: Cryptotis parvus (assembly GCA_021461705.1). NCBI lineage: Eukaryota > Metazoa > Chordata > Mammalia > Eulipotyphla > Soricidae > Cryptotis > Cryptotis parvus. The sequence continues at coordinate 16,629 of JAJIBD010038578.1, forward strand.
TTTCAGGTGCTAAAACTTTCATCCTGTGTATTCCAAGAACATTCAACCATTAAAACTAAGTCATTGGGAAGAATTATTTAAAATAGGAGAAAAGCTAGCAAATTGAGTGAAAAATATTGTTCTAAGTTTCCAATAGAAGCATGAAAAAAATTAAATTAGATGATAATTTAATTTGGGAGAAATACAGTCTGAATAAATTGAAATTTGTAAATTCTGGATGGAAAAAACCTTTGTGACTTTCAGTAAAATTTTGAGAGCATATATGTACACATGGAACCAAACTGACCTTGACCCTTACTAATGGAGTTGCTCAAAAGATAAGAATATGACAGACAGAAGTATACAGTACCTGTATATAGAAAATCACTTGGAGCCTTTCCCCCCACCCAGTCTTCAGGATTGGATCCTCACACATAAAACAGATGTGCTTTACCACTGAGATATATCCAAAACTTTTAACAAAGCAAACCAGAGATATACTCCACATAGACTTGCATGATAGAGCACATGCCTTGCGTGTGTGAGTTCTATATTTGATAACCAGCATTGTATGACCCCCTGGCAATGCAGGAAATGAACCTGGGCCCCCACACTGCTTGCAGTCCCACAACAATAGCTGAAAAAATTAATTGGTGGCATAAAAAAATGCCATCCTAGGGCCGGAGTGATAGCACAGGGGTAGGGCATTTGCCTTGCATGTGGCTGACCCGGGTTCATTCCCTGGCATCCCATATGTTCCCCTGAACACTGCCAGGAGTAATTTCTGGAGTGCAGAGTCAGGAATAACCCCTGAGCATCGCTGGGCGTGACCTCAAAAAAGCAAAAAAAAATACCATCCTGGGGTCAGAGTGATAGCCCAGTGGTTAGGGCATTTGCCTTGCACATAAATGACCCACATTGATGCCCGCATCCCATGTGGTTCCCCAAGCACGGAGTAATTCCTGAGTATAGTGCCAAGAGTAATCCCTGAACATTGCCGGGTCTGACTCAAAAAGCCAAAGGAAAAAAATGGGACATTCTGCTCAATATTTGTTTTAGAACATAAGGTTAAAGCATTAAAATAGTAGATGTATTTAATTAAAGGAAGACAATGCTGGGAGAGTTTACTAAAGTCCACATATTTTCTGAACTCTAAATTACAAGGGATAAGAGCCCAGCTTAAATTAACCTCAGAAAACAAAATTTCCAGAGGGATAAATTGCTTTAGGCATAGTTGTAAGCAATTGCTCGAGTAAGCAATTGAGCTTCAGATCTTCTACATCTTTGTTCAGCTTTCCTCGATGTTTGCTACATTCTTTGTCAAATCCTCCTAAATGATGTCATTTATGGCATTAGCATCTCCAGATTTATATTTACTATCTCAGCAACCATAATGGAAAGAATATCCCTCTTACTCAAGAGTTCTAGTCAAAGTTCCATGTTTGAGGCTAACTGCATTTGTGATGCTAACTGAAAAGTGTCATTTGATGAAGCAACCACAATGGCTTAAGACTGAAATTATCCAAGCCTGGGAAATACATTCACTCAAACTCCAAGGATAAGAACAGAGAGGAGTTTGTACCCCAAAGGAATTCTGGGCAGGCAAAAAATAGATAAACAAATATACCCCCTCAAATTACAACATAATGTGTTGTTTTAAATCTCAGATTAAACAGCAAATTGAAATTCCTGCACTTAAAATAGTCAATTTTGTAAACTAAAAATAAGAATCCTGTACCTAGAGGTGTTGCAGGTGTGGCTGCAGTGCATGGCTGCGTAGACAGGTGGCAGACAGGAGACAGGCTTGTCTAGACCCAGGGCTCTGCCAGTGCCCTGGATGGTTGATGGTCTGACATAGAAAAGACTCAGCCCCCTGGGATGAACCCAGAGTCATGGCAGAGCCTGGCAAGCTACCTGTGGTGTATTCGATATGCCAAAAACAGTAACAATGGACCTCATTCCCAACGGAATGGAAACATTACTGGCGCCCACTCGAGCAAATTGATGACCAATGGGAAAACAAGAGAAGTGAAGTGAAAGTTAAGGATAGACTGCATTTGTCAGCAAATAAACCATGGAACAAAGCTGTAGAGGTTGCATTAGACAAGTGCCCTCATTGTGAACAAAAAATACATTACAGAAACTGAAAGAACTAATTCAATTTTTAGGTTACTCAAATAGAAAAAATCATAACCCAATTATGCGATGTTATGATCCCATTTTCTTCATTCAGACAATACTGAATTCTAAAAGGAAGTTTCCAAGGTACAGTGCTTCCAGGAGGGGCTCACTAGACAGGAAAAATAAAAGTCAACATAGGGAAAAACCAGTAGTTGGAGACGTCTGTCCTGGGAAAAGGGTTACCAAATTGTCGGGAACGCCGCGGGGTCCCCCGACAGTGTCAGGACAGAGGTTGTCTTCTACCTCCGAGGACGCCGGGAGAAAGATGAAAACTCACGAGTCTGGTGCAGTTCCAAAAATGGCTTTTAATAGTACAAAAAGCTCTTCCACAGCACTCCAATATAATGAGCAAACTCTAGCTCTGGTCCGAACTTAGACCATACAAAAGAGCCTAAGTCTCCCACCAAAGAGAGAGGATCTCACCCGAGCTGAGTCCTACCCAGAAGAAGGAGCAAAGGCCAAAGATCAAAAGGCCAAAAGCCAAAAGCCAAAAGCCGCAGGGAGCCAAAAGCTGAAGGCTGAGGGAACCAAAAGGCAAAAGGGTAAAAAAAGGTGAAGGGGCCTCAAGTCAGCCCCCTTATATACACCAAAGTAACTTAATCGGGAGGTTGTCATGCCAACAAAGAACCCTAAACAGAGTGTAGTGCCACACCCTATTGTAGGTATAAACAAAGGTTACACCAAGGACTAATCCCGAGATTATCTCTTATGTAAAACACTGGAGAGAGAGGGGGCTGATATAAAGTAATACATCTTAACTTCATGAGCTTCATGTAATCTAGATGGTACCCACAAGGTCCTTATTATTATCTGCACCAGGGTGATTCTGAGTATCTTGTTCTCATGTACTGAAAGGGTCATACTCGCCTGCTTAGAGCAAACTAGTATGATCCTTCCTATAGTCTACCTTTAGTCTCAGCGTAGCCAGGGTGGTAGTCTCCTGGTAAATTCTAACTGTCCCACTTTGGGTGCAGTGGGTATAAAGAGGAGCTGTGCCCAATCTAGAAAACATAGAAGTCTTAGTAGATGTATAAGTCAGAAGTTATTCAATCAAGGTGACTTCTGTAACTGCCACACCCTCTAGCAGTGTTTACATAGAAGAGAGATCTCATTAGAATGAACATTGGCTTAAATAAGATTAAGCTGGGAGTGAGCAAAACAACAAAACTCCCAGAATAGCTAAACCTGTCCTCCAACACCAAATAGCAGTGCCTGGGTACTCAAAAGCAATCATATGAACACAGGACTGACTTCATCTGTTCTGTTTCATTGGGAATAATGAATATCTGCAATGAAATGAAAGGGAAATAGATTCTAGTTGGTTTAACAAGAAGTACTGTCCAGCAAAATAATTGGCTCCCTTTAAATTAAATTTCTCTCAAATGTAATTATAAGGAATGTTGTAGGATTGTATCAAGAACTAGTCAATTCCTTAGAATTCTCTCTCATTTTTGAAGCTATATATAATCCAGTGATTTTATATATAGATATATATATATATCACCATGAATATTTGCTTACTTCTCCATTAAGCAGAAACTAACAGAAATATATACTCTTTTATATATTTAGTCAACAACTAAACCACCTCTGCTTCGCTTGTGACATTGTTCTAATAACACCAAACATTAGCCAAGAGGCACAAATGCTGGCTGACTTCAACCGAGAATGTGGAAAAATAGGTCTACAGCTGAATCTCAACAAAACTATGAAAAATGAACTAGTTCCAGATACCCCATTCACTCTCAATGGAACAAACATCTCTGAATGCAGCAGTTATGTGTACCTAGGTCGAGAAGTCAACATGATGAATGACCTAAAACCTGAGCTGAGCAGGAAGAAGAGAGAGGCATTGAATGCCTTCAAAAGCATTGAAGAAATAGCTAAAAAGACAAAGAACCTCCAGCTCCGGGCACATCTCTTCAACTCCACTGTTCTCTCTGCATTAACAAACGCCTCAGAGACCTGGTCCCTACAAAAGCAGGATGAGAATGCTATTCGGGTCTCCCAAAGAGGAATCGAAAGAGCTATGCTTGGAATATCATGCCTCACTCAAGTGAGAGAAGGAATCCGGAGTTCTGACCTCCGTCGCTATTCCAGAGTCAGGGACGCTATCTTGTTTGCCAAGACATTGAAAATCAGATGGGCTGGACATATAATGCTATTTGGAGATGACCACTGGACTAGAGCCGTTACCGACTGGATCCCACGGGATGTCAAAAAGATCACGTGGCCATCCACCTACAAGATGGTCAGACTTCTTCGTCAAGACCCTGAATACAGTTTGATATTCTTTGCTCTCCTGAAGCAACCAGATGCCATTGGGCTGCTACACTGGCAAATGGAAATATTACTGGCGCCTGCTCAAGCAAATAGACGAATAACGGGATGTCAAGTGATCAAGTGGTCAAGTGATATACTCTTTTATTTATTTATTTATTTATTTATTTAATTAATTTTATTACACCATCATGAGATATACAATTACAAAGATGTTCATGATTGGGTTTCAGTCACACAGTGTTCCAGCATCCATCCCTCCACCAGTGCGCATTTCCCACCACCAATGTCCCCATATTCCCTCCCCCCTCCTTAGCCTACCTCTATAGCAGGAACTTAATTTCTTTCTTTACTTCTCCTCTTTCTCTTCCTTCTCCTCCTCCTCCTCTTCTCTTCCTCCCCCTTCCTGCCTCCCTCCCTTCTCTCTTATACATTGTGACATGTCATACATTTAGGGGACACCATGTATATCCCTTTGCCTACTGTCAATGCTCAGTTCTAGTCTGGCATTACTCAAAATATCTACTCTTTTCTATTTTCTGGAGTGACTAAAGAAGAATGGGTCTGTTACATGAATATGACAACGGGAATTAACTTAATGATTAGGAAAAGTTCAACGCTATATGAGAACTCCACATGGAAGACTCTTAGAATATATTTATCAAAGAAATTAAGAATTTGGATAAGATTCTCACCCATGTGGCACTTTCATGTATTAGTTAGAATGTATTAGTTAGAATGTGTTCTTTAAACTATTTAAAATACCACTATCTGATAATTATTTGTTATATCCACTTCAGAGAAATTTTTCAAGATTTCATTAAAAATTTTTGAACCTATATATTCCTTTATCTGTGTTATTTTTCAACACAGATGTTGTAAGACTTATAATGCAGAAAGTATAATTGAAATTTTTAATAAAGTGTCTGATAGTGTTTTTATAAGTTTTAAAGCAATGTACATGTGAGAAGCTCTTATAAGGATTCATTTCATGATAGTAAAGATATATTATATTTGGTTATGCTAGCATTTTTTGCATAAAACTATAAGGATTTATAATCCTTGGAATACACAAAATGCTGCAAGTAAAGGAAAGCAAATTCCTCTAGGCTTAAAGTAGATATAGCCTAAGGAGATACCACTGCAACAGTATATATTTAAATGTCACTCAATAGCTGTGAAGATTAAATGAAATTTTGTAAAGATTTGTAAAAATTTGTAAAGATAAATCTGTAAAGATTTTTTCAATGTTGTATAATTCCAACATCAAAATATTGTCATTTTATTCTCATCATTAGCAACTTTTTACTATCTTGCTATCCATTATTGGCTACAGACACATAGATGTTCTGAGAATATCAACTCTACCTCATAATTAATATCCAATTGTGACACTCAAAACAGGCAAATTCAGGTAGCAATTTCCTTATAGATAGATGGTTACAGTACACTGATTCTCTGATAACTTTAATTATTAAGTAGCATAAATTTCAGTCTTAAACATAGGAACTCTGTAGCCACTCTATATATCACTCATAATTTTCCTTATGGTTGCAAAACTGCCTGGTAAAAAGCTCTAGATCAATAAGAAAAATAAGTATGTTGGAGACCTATATTAAGACTACATCCTTAAGAGGAATCATTGAAGCTATTTTGATAGCTTCAATGATTCTACATTACCATAATTCCAATAGGCCAAGATAGAATTTATAAGTCAAATGTTCTATAAATTTATGTTAGTGTTTTTTTTCATAGATGCTTCTCAAAATCACAGAGTAGAAGCAGCTAAGAAATAATGACATTGACCACCTTGTCTTAGAAGCAAAAAAAAAAACAGAAGTTTATTGTAAATTTATATCTTATCTATGATGAGTTGCCTATTAATGCTGGGCTGAAATGAGCCTGAAATTTTACTAGATATCAGGAAAATTTTTTACTTATTCTCATAGTGAAGTCACACAACTATTTAATAAAACTGTCCAATATGTTGGTAGCCTTTATTTCATAGTTGTACCTCTGACCAAATACATATTAATCAACATGTAACAGGAAGTATGAGGTAAGTTGAATGCTATATTTGAAAAACTATAGGTTATTTCTAGTAATAGCCAAGATTACAATGAAAGGAGTTTTTAAAAATGTCCCTAACATATTTACTTACACAAATGTGCAGAGAACTACAACTGCTAATGTGAAAACTTTTCAAAGAAATATATCTATTGATATATAACATGGAAAATATAAATGACTCATGAGAAATAAATGATAAGTGGAAAATATTCACCTTATTTCCACTTGGGGTCAAAAAATGCAAAGAGTCTTTTGTATATTTAATTTCCCTAGGGAGGCATGTGACTTTTTTTTATTGAAAATCCTTGAGCAATGCAATCTTTTCAGTAACTGGTGGGTGCTTTCTTTCCCTAGCAGTATTTTACCTTGGAATTATTTTTTGCATTGCTAGAAATCTCAAAAAAATGTGGCAAAGTTTAACCTCATAAAAATGGATTTTAATTGTAATGCTATAATACTAATTTTGTGTCCTTACTCAACCATGGGAAACTCATTATGCCCTCATTTCACATTCTGAAGACATTTTTAGGCCATTTATAGGTTAATATGAAAATAAATATAACTACATGTGTAAAATTGTCATTTTAATCAAACTAAAATTTCCAATTAGAAAAGTCTTCTTAAGATCATACATATTATCTATATTCATAGAAAGCTTTAGTTCAGGTTATAAAAGTCAGAAAAAAAACATTTGGGATAATAAATTTAGATTTGTATTAATATATGACACGTAAGTTATCAAATACATAAAAACTATAAAATGTATTAATTCACTATCACTATCTTCCCGTTGATCATCAATTTGCTTGAGCGGGCTCCAGTAACATCTCCACATGTCCTGTCTCATGCCAGTAGAGCCCAAGGGCATCTGCTTGCTCCAGGGACATAAAAGAGCCTCAAACCATTGTCTTAGGTCATAGGGAGGACCCTAACATAATTGTTACTGATATTTGGCATATCAAATATGACACAGGTGGCTTACCAGGCTTGCCGTGAGGGTAGCATACTGTTGTAGTCACCTCTAAATACAGCATTTATTGATGAACCTGAGGGCAGCGCGAGCGGCTGTGATAGGCCTCGTCTACTGGATGGAGTTCTGATGAGAGGGAGGTCCGGATGTGGAAAATGGAGGCCCCTCATGGAGTGGCGGGGTCGTCTGGCTTGTTGCGAGGCTCTGCTGGGGTGGCGGGCCAGGGCTAGAACCCACCATCCCTCTCGGGGCACCTCGTGAACGGCTGGGCACAGGGAGAGCTGGTAGCAGCTCCTGACCCATGTCTGTGAGTCGTAGTATTCAAACATTGAGCATGGAAAATTATGATAAATTGAATATATTTATTAACAACATTATGTGCTAAGAAGAAACATAAATTTTGCTTTTTAAAATCAATGAAAATACTGGTGTTCTTTGCAATTGGGTAAATGATTGCTAACTCTGGTTAAAACAAAAGCTATAATAACTATGACATGCAACTAGAGGAACCAAATCAAAGCAAAGTTAAATCTGATCAGCTTGAAAGGTTTAATCACTTGTATCACTTGTCTTCCCATTGTTCATCGGAGTTGCTTGAGCGGGCACCAGTAATGTCTCCATTCGTTGGGAATGAGGTCCATTATCGTTGCTGTTTTTGGCATATCGAATACACCATGGGTAGTTTTCTAAGCTCTGCTATGGCTCTGGGGTTTACCCCAGGGGACCCAGTCTTTTTTCTATGTCAGACCACTCAACATCCAGGGGCCCATGGGGCACAGCCCTGGGTGTGGACAAGCTCTGTCTCATGTCTGCTACCTGCCAACACAGCTGGGCACCACAGTCACACCTGCAACACCTCGAATGGTTTAATAATATCATTAATATTATATCTATAAACAGTACCCATTTAAATACCAAACTTGAATTCTTGAGCAGAAAAAATGAATACACTTGATGGAATTGGAGACTTTTTAGGATGACTCATTACTTTTAGCTCTGACATCCAGCTAACAATGATGCATTACACTGCATCCATATCACATCACAGTTATATTACATTAGAAATAGTACTTATGGACGGATGTTATGGATTGTGCTACTTTTTTATACAAACCTCCAATTTTTATATAACATTTGAATTCAAAAAGCACAAATCTGTGCCCTGTAATTAATATGCTTCCTGAGGTTTTATAGCAGATTTAAAAATTCAGAATGTCCAGGATTCCTGAAGAGCTCTAGCCATTCTAGACAGATGCTCTGCAATCATCTTGCCAGCAGGCTCAGAATAAGGTCTAGGTAGAGGAGACTGTGACCCCAGATGTATGATTAGAGAAGAATAGAAAATGTCATTTGCTCTACCCATGGCCTGCTTAGTATTTGTTCCTCAACTAAGTTTAAAAAAAATAGTAAGTTACAGCCATGTGGTTCAGGACTGGGTTTACCTGATTTCTCTGTTAAAAATTTGTCTCCCATATGGACTGGACATATCTTTTCAGCAAATATTTTCTATGTATCCACTATGTCCTAAGTGCTGTGAGTAATACAGAGGTGTATGGGTTAGAGAGTGACTTAAATACTAGGAAGCAAAATCAGAGACAAAAGTTACCTGATTTTAAATCTTCTCACAACTCCCATTGGCTATTGATAATGAGCAAGTAACTCAGTTTCTTGATCTGAGTAAAATAGGAATTACACTACCTATATATCACACTTAGGTCATGATTAATTAAGTATATGGAAGAGATTTCCTGCACGGCAGAGCCTGGCAAGCTACCCGTGTCGTATTTGATATGCCAAATACCAGTAACAATTATAGACCTCATTCCGGAATGGATTGTGGCTCTTTATGTTCCTGGAGCAAGCAGATGCTCTTGGGCTCTACTTGCATGAGACAGGACATATGGAGATGTTACTGGTGCCCGCCCGAGCAAATCGATGATGAACGGGAAGACAGTGATACAGTGATGGAAGAGATTTAGGAAACTACCTTGCACATTCTAAATTATGAATAACTATTGCTGCTATTATTATTATTATTATTATTATTCTAATACATAACACTACCTTCAAGGAACGGAAAATAAAATGAGATGAGGTACAAATATGCATAAATCTAAGATAAATGGTCAGCAGCTTAAAGATTGGAAAGAGAAAGATGGTTTCTGAAGTGGGAATGGGGTAAAATTTGAGAAAACAGAATATTTGAGATGAATCTTAAGGTCTGAACAAATATTTCTGACAGTTCTGTTGAAATCTTTCTCAACATTTTAATAAATTCTGTTCTAATTTATAGGTTTTTAGTCTACTTTAAATTTACTTTTATGTATGGTGTTAGAAAAAGGGTCCAGTTACTTTTTCTACATGTGGTTATTCAGTTTTCTAAAGATTGTTTTTGGGAAAGGACTTCATTCCTTGCCCATTTTATGCACCCACCTCTTGTCATGATTAACTATTCACAAAAAATTAGGATTTACCTTTTTGGGTATCTATTCTCTGGGCTAGGATTCTATCTTTATTCTAGCACCAACCATTTCAATGACTTTTGATAATACAGCACAATTTAAGGTCAAGAAATGCAGTAACTCATTTATTTGCATAATATAAATCTCTCTCTCTCTCTTGTGTGTGTGTGTGTGTGTGTGTGTGTGTGTGTAGTATAAAACCAATATCCAAGGTCAGGCAAAACATGGATCAGGAGATCTTGTCAAAGGTGGATTCTATCACAAACATGTGGGAGTCAGAGATTAGGTAAAATGGAGAAGGGAACAGTGTGCTAATAATTGTCAAAGGTGATAATACCAGCCTAGAACTGAGCATTGAATACAGGCCAAAGATACACGTGATAACCTCTAAATGTATGTATTGTAATCCACAGTGTGGAAGAGAAGAGAGTGAGATAGACAGAGAGAGAGAGAGAGAGAGAGAGAGAAAAAGAATTAAAAAAACCTGCTATAGAGGCAGGCTAGGGAGAGAGGGAGGGCATTGGGGACATGGTGGTGGGAAGTGGGCACTGGTAGAGGGAATGGATGCTGGAATAGTGTATGACTGGAACCCAAACATGAACATCTTTGTAATTGTATATCTCACAGTGGTGTAATTAAAAAAATATATATATAAAGTGAAATGCAGTAACTTCCTTTATTCTTGAAAAAATTCAGGAAGTTACTAAATACCATATAAATTTCAGTAGAATTTGTTATAAATCCATTTAGGATCTCGTTATATGGGAAGTCAATGAGTCTTTCTTAATCGGGCCCAGGTATGCTGATCCAGAGACAGACATGGGGCAGAGCTGCTACTGGCTCTCACTGTGCCCAGCCGCTCATGAGGTGCCTGGGATGGATGGCAGGTTCTAGCCCTGGCCCGCCACCCCAGCAGAGCCTCACAACAAGCCAGACGACCCCCCCACTCCACGAGGACCTCCATTTTCCACATCTGGACTTCTCCCCTCGACAGAGCTCCACCCATCAGACCAGCCTATCACAGCCCAGCTCATTGAGATCCACCCTGCTGCAGTCTTTTTTAATCTGGCCCAGGTATGCTGATCCAGAGACAGACATGGGGCAGAGCTGCTACTGGCTCTCACTGTGCCTCAGCCACTCATGAGGTGCACGGGAGGGATGGCAGGTTCTAGCCCTGGCCCACCACCCCAGCAGAGCCTCACAACAAGCCAGACGACCCCCCACTCCATGAGGACCTCCATTTTCCACATCTGGACTTCTCCCTCAACAGATCTCCACCCAGCAGACTAGCCTATCACAGCCTGGCTCGCCGGGCGATTGCAGCCGCACGGGTTCATCAATAAATGCTGGATTTTGAGATGACTACAAGAGTACGCACCCACCCACAGCAGAGCCTGGCAAGCTACCCGTGTCTTATTTGATATGCCCGATACCAGTAACAATTATAGACCTCATTCCCATGACCTGATGGAATGGTTTGAGGCTCTTTATGTTCCCTGGAGCAAGCAGGTGCCCTTGGGCTCTACTTGCATGAGACAGGTCATATGGAGATGTTACTGGTGCCCGCTCGAGCAAATCGATGATGAACGGGAAGACAGAGATAGAGTGACAGTGATGGGAAGTCAATAAATCTGCATAGTGGTTTGATGGGATGGTCACTTTGACAACGTTAATTCTTCCAATTTATAAACATGAAAATTGTTTTTCATTTTCTGATGTCCTCTTGTATTTTTTTAAAAAGCTATCTATTTTTCTGTGTAAGTCTTTCACATCCTTTGTTGACTCCTATATATTTTGTGTTTTTGGACCCGATTTTAAATGGGGTGATTTCATGGATTCATTCTCTTCTAGTTCATAATCAGCATATAGAAATGCAACCTATTTTGTATATTGACTTTGATCCTGCAACTCTGTTCAATTGGTTTATTGTTTCTAAAGTTTTACTAATAAAGTATTTATCATTTTCCAGGTATATTATCATTTTATCTATAAATAGTAATAGTTTGACTTCTTTCCTAATTTGATCTCTTTCTTTCCTAATGACTGTGGCCAAGGTATCCAAAACTATAATGAATGGAGTAAAGAATGTGGATATAATGTTTCAGCCTGTTCTCACAGGGAACATTTTACATTTTTGCCATTAATTATGATGTTGTCTGTTGGTTTGTTGTAAGATAAATAGAAGACACAATCCTTGTGCAGGGAAATAGGTTGAGGTGTTGAATGAATAACAAGTCTATGTAGCTTTCTCCCTAAGGAGTAAAGTGCGAACGTTCCTGAAATGATACTTGCTCAACAATAAAAATTATCTTATTTTTTCTCTATGCATCATTGTGATAGTTTCTATTGCTGTGCTATCAAGTTCATGGATTTTTCTTCTACAGTAGTCATTATGCCAGTAATGTCATTCAGATAAACTTTCCTATCTAATGTTGCAATTTTTGTCTATAAAAGTTCTATTTGGGTATGCGTTGCAAATGCCATGTTCCCTCATCATGTTAAAAGTTTGATCACTTAATCATGTGAATCCCGTTATTCATCAATTTGCTCGAATGGGCACCAGTAACATTTCCATTTGACCCTATCACGTGCCAATGTAGCCCAATGGCAGCTGGTTTATTCAGGAATATGAAGAGCCTAAAACCGTTCCTTCAGAGTCTTGACAAGGAAGTCTGACCATCTTGTAGGTGGGCGGCCACGTGATCTTTTGACATCACGTGGGATCCAGTCGGTAACGGCTCTAGTCCAGCGGTCATCTCCAAAACGCATTACATGTCCAGCCCATTGATTTTCGATGCCTTGGCAAACAAGACAGCGTCCCTGATTCTGGAATAGCGACGGAGATTGGAACTCCGGATTCCTTCTCTCACTTGAGTGAGGCGTAATATTACAAGAATAGCTCTTTCAATTCCTCTCTGGGAGACCCAAATAGCATTCTCATCCTGCTTTCGTGGGGCCCAGGTCTCTAAAGCGTTTGTTAATGTAGGGAGAATGGTGCAGTTGAAGAGCTGTGTCCGGAGCGGGGAGGTTCTTTGTCTTTTTTTAGCTATTTCTTCAATGCTTTTGAGGGTATTCCATGCCTCTCTCATCCTCCCTGCACAGCTAAAGTTTTAGGTCGTTCATCATGTTGACTTCTCAACCTAGGTACACATAACTGCTGCATTCAGAGATGTTTGTTCCATTGAGAGTGAATGGGGCCTCTGGAACTAGTTCATTTTTCATAAACATAGTTTTCTTTAGATTCAGCTGTAGACCTATCTTTCCACATTCTCGGTCAAAGTCAGCCAGCATTTGTGCCGCTTGGATAATGTTTGGTGTTATTAGAACGATGTCATCAGCGAAGCGGAGGTGGTGTAGTTGCCAACCATCTATCTTCACTCCCATTCCTTCCCATTCTAATTGTTGCATGATGTTCTCGAGGGTGGCGCTGAAGAGTTTTGGTGAAATGGCATCACCATGTCGAACCCCTCTTTTGACATCAGTGATCACTTCTTTGTAGAATGGTGAGATGCTGGTGGTGAATCCATAATAAAGCTCATGAAGGATCTTGATGTATTGGGTTTGAACACCCTGTTTGGCTAGGGCTTCGATGACTGCTTCAGTCTCCACAGAATCAAAAGGCTTTCTGTAAATCAATGAACGTGAGACAGAGTGGCATCGTGTACTCCCTACAAACCTCAATAAGCTTGGTTACCGTGTGGATATGGTCGATTGTGCTGACTCCTTTCGGGGAGCCAGCTTGCTCGCATGGTTGTCCTTCATCCAGTGTTCTGCCAATCCTGTTCATTAATGTCTCCCTTCTTGAACAATAGAACTGTCCTGCTGGTTTTCCATTGGGAGGGCACCTTGCATTCGGACAGGTAGCATGTGAAGAACGAGCTAGTGTATTGATGAGTACCGATGGCAGATTCTTCAGGTGTTCGGGTCTGACTTTGTCTGGGCCTGGTGCTGTTCCCTTCTTTAATGATGAAATGGCATGTCAGATTTCAGAAGGGAGAAAGTTGGGAATGACATATCCATCCTGTGGAATTTGGTATGTGGGCAGGTGGACGTGGTTATCAAAGAGATCTGAGTGGAAGTCATGGATAATCTCCATTTCCTTTCTGGAAGATGTGATAGATCCATCAGGGTGTCAGAGGCAGTCATCTTGGTCTTATAGTTGGCGAAGGACCGGCAGGCAGTGTGAATGCTTTTCCCGGCTTCTGCTGCATCTTCTAGTATTTCTACTCTTCTGTCTTTGAGATCTTCCTTTATCGTTTCTCTGCACTGCTTTGCAAGCTTGGACACTAAGCGTTTGGTTGCCTGAGGCTCGCGCCTTGCCACGTTGGCAAATGAGCTCAAGAGTTTCTGAAGACAGGCATCCTTTTGTGTCTTTCTCTCTCTCAGCATTCTTTGCACAATCATAGTGGTGCTGAACCAGTCAGTTTTATTCTTCATCGATGTCGTCAATGATGGTATCTTCCCATGTTGCTGCAATGGTGCCAAAGAGTTCCCAGTTGGTGGTTATTCTGGGAGTTCTCTTCTTAAACTTTGCAGCCTTTTCTCCCAGTTGCAGGAAGTAGAATTTTGCACAAAGGAGACGGTGGTCCGATCCTGTTTAGAATTTGGGGACGACAGCAACATCCGTCAGATAAAACCGTCGATTGAAGATGATGTGGTCAATTTCATTGTGGAACTGTCCACCAGGAGATTCCCGTGTCCAACGTTTTGCTTCAGCCTTCTGGAACTGTGAGTTGCCATGAATGGTCTTGGTGGACATGATTAACTCAGAAAGTCTCTCACCCTATTCGTTACATTCTAGGCCATGGGTCCCGATGTGGAGTTCTTCAGCCGATCTTCTTGGTCCTATCTTGACATTAAAATCACCAACTATGATCTTGTAGAAGGTGTGATCTTTTTTTATAGAATTCCTCCAGTTCCATGTAGAATTTCTCAATATCATCATCATTGTATGTGGATGTTGGTGCGTAGACAATGAAGATAGAAATTGCTGGCAGTGGACCACATCTCGTCAAGTGTAATCGTCCTATCCGGTTTGTCAGGCATATAAATGAATCAATGTTGACAGCCATGTTCGTGTTGACAAGGACACCAACGCCACCAACGCCTCTTTTTTTTGTTGCATGTTCCAAGGAACAATTCTTCTCTGGTGTCAAATACAGCGTGATGCAACTGACGCCTCCTCATCAGTCAGACCAATGATGTCGTACTTGATCTTTTGCGCCTGCACCATCAGATCCTCGATATATGCTTCCGATGCCAGCATACGTGCATTAAAAGTACAGACAGTCATTTTAGTCCTTCTTTGTTTTGGTAGTCTAGGTTGGCCCAGAAATTTTATCAGGCACTGCTTGTTTGCCTTTCTTACTGCTGCCATATTAAGGGCTCTTTTCAGGGTCATGAAAATAAACATTTTTGTTACTGGTTTTGGCATATCAAACACACATCGGACAGTTTGCCAGGCTCTGCAGTGCGGGCGCTGTACTCTCATTACATTGTGGGGCTCTCTCAGAGGGGTCGGTCGAATATTCATGGTAATTTGCAGCCGCCGCGACAGCGGCCATGCGCAACGGGAAAGCTGGTTTCTGCTCTGCTGGTTGTATCTGTGTCTGTGTCTGGAGCATTCCTGGGCTTGAAATATTCTCCTCTGAAGGGCGGGTCTCTGCAGGGTGGGTCCTTGTAGACTGGGTTTCTGACAAGCCGGGCTGGAGACTGGCTTAATCTCTTGGGTGGGTGGAGATCTTATGAGCTGCGGAGTGTGGATGATGAAGATCGCTGCCAGCAAGGTGTGGGGGTTTCTCTGGGTTCTTCTGAGGCTCTATCAGGATGGTGGACTTGGGTCACAAGTCGCTCTCGTGGTCCATGGAATGCAGGGGGTTCAACGGGGAAAGCTGGTTTCTGCTCTGCCGGGGTGTATCTGTGCCACCATGTGTTAAGGCCCTGTAAAAAGGAGAAGAAGACAGGACTCCCGAGAAGGGTGCGAGCTCACAAAGAGAGAGCTCAAAAAGAGATTTATTTAAAAAGTTTAATATACTTCAATAACTTTT
>JAJIBD010038579.1:0-17628 GCA_021461705.1 Cryptotis parvus
ACACCGGCCTGTCTCTGCCTCAGGTATTCTCCCTGGGGTGTGCGGCTGGCCAGGCGGGCGCCTGGGGTCATGGTAGAGGCCCCAGGCCTTGGCAGAAGGTGGAACTACAACCCCCAGAAGTCCGAGCGGAAGCGGAAGTAAATGGATATTTTGAACTCTCACACCGGCCTGTCTCTGCCTCAGGTATTCTCCCTGGGGTGTGCAGCTGGCCAGGCGAGGTGGCCGCTCACGCGGCCACTTATTAATACAAATACTAGGAAATTCAACACCAAGGGAAGGTAATACCCACAAGAAAAAAAAGAAACAGTACACTAGAGGAATCTATCCCTGAGCACCACAACACCATGGGGGAAACAACGCAGATCCCCAGTTCGAAGAACAGATGAAGGAATCAACCCTGAAGACTCAAAAAAGAATGCAGATGTGCATGATCTCTCTGACAATGAATTTAGAGAAGAAATTGGTAGGATGCTTAAGGAGCTCAACGAAAAAAATGGAGCAGATGTCCAATAAAATACAGGAGAACATAAACGAAGCAGTTGAAAGGGCAGTCAATAAATTATGGGAGGAAATGAGAGCAGAAATGAGAACCATGCAAATAGAAATATCATCGCTTAAAAACTCAGTAGATGAAATGAAAAACAAAATAGGGGCTCTCAACAGTAGGATGACAGCAGCGGAAGAGAGAATCAGTGAGACTGAAGATGAGCTGCAGAAAGCACTCAGAGAACAACATAAGATGGAAAAAAGACCAGAAAATGGATCAGCAATGGAACAGAGAACAATGGGATGAAGCCAGGCGGAACAATATAAGAATCATCGGAGTCCCAGAGGGACAGGAAAGTAACCCCAAGGAAATTAAAACAGTTAAAAACATCCTGGCTGAAAAGTTCCCCAAGTTAAAGGATGAAGGCATCCAGATCCAAGAAGCCCGATGCGTACCAGCAAGAAGAGACCCCAATAGAAAGACCCCAAGACACATCCTAGTCAAAGTAATGGATGCCATAGACAGAGACATAATTCTTCAGGCAGCAAGATCAAAGAAGGAAATTGTATACAAAGGAGCAACCATTCGACTTTCAGCAGACTTCTCAGAAGACACCCTCCAAGCCAGAAGGCAGTGGTGGGATATAGTAAAAAAAACTTAATGAAATGAATGCCTCAGCAAGAATTCTTGATCCAGCTAAACTCTCACTCAGATTTGAAGGACAGATATACAACTTCTTGGATAAACAACAGCTTAGAAACTTTGTAAAATCAAAACCAACCTTAAAAGAAGGACTGAAAGATCTACTATAAGACGAGACATAACCCAAAAGAACAACCAACCTATACAGAAAGATGGCACAAAATCCCATGACAATAATCTCTCTCAATGTCAAAGGTCTAAATGCACCAGTTAAGAGACACAGAGTGGCAAAATGGATCAAAAAAATTGAATCCGACATTCTGCTGCCTTCAAGAAACACACCTGAAGAATTGGAGGAAAGACAGGCTCAAAAAAAAGCCTGGACTCAAACAATCCTTCCTCAAACAACCCATCCAAAAAGGCTGGGGTAGCCATATTGGTATCTGAAAACATAGACTTCAGGCTGAAGAAGGTCAGATGGGACAATGAAGGTCACTTCTTAATAGTCAAGGGATGCATATATCAGGAAGAAATCACGCTATTAAACATATATGCACCCAACGAGGGGCCAGCAAAATACCTAAAACAACTACTAATCGACTTCAAAGAAGACATTGACAGCAACACAATTGTAGTTGGAGACTTCAACACTGCTCTATCAACCCTGGATAGATCAACAAGATTGAAACTTACCAAGGAAATACTGGCCCTAAAAGAAGAGATTGGAAGAAAGAGGGCTGGTAGACATATACAGGGCATTTCATCCCCAAAAAGCTGAACACACTTTCTTCTCCAGTGCACATGGAACATACTCCAAAATAGATCACATGCTGAGCCATAAATCATACCTCCATAAAATCAAGAAGATAGAAATTGTGCCAACTATTTTTTTCAGACCATGATGCACTGAAAATAGAAGTTAATTGTACACAAAAAAAGGAGACCAATACCAAGTACCTGGAAACTAAACAGCTCACTGCTGAACAACCAGCAAGTCATAAAAGAAATCAAAGAGGAAATCCAAAGATTCCTGGAAACAAATGAGACTGAAGACACGAATTACCAGAACTTGTGGGATACAGCAAAAGCAGTGTTAAGAGGCAAGTTCATAGCTCTTCAAGCATTCATCAGAAAAGAAGAAAAGGCCATCACAAACAGTCTGACCTCACAACTTAAGATCTTAGAGAGTGATCAACAAAAGGAGCCCAACCCAAGCAGAAAGAAAGAAATAATAAAACTTAGAGCAGAAATCAATGAGATAGAATGTCAAAAAACAATCCAGAAGATCATCAAAACCAAAAGCTGGTTCTTTGAAAAAATAAACAAGATTGACAAACCACTTACAAGACTTGTAAAGAAAAGGAAAAGAGAGAACCCAAATAAATTGAACCAGAAATGAAAACGGGGACATCACAACAGAAACCACACAAATTCAAAAGATCATCAGAGATTACTATGAGAGACTGTATGCCACGAAACAAGAGAACCTAGAAGAAGTGGACAAATTCCTGAATTCCTATAGCCTCCCAAGTCTGCAACAAGAAGATTTGGAATACCTCAACAAACCTATCTCCATCGAGGAGATAGAATCGGTAATCAAAAGTCTCCCCAAACACAAAAGCCCAGGTCCAGATGGATTCACCAGTGAATTCTACAAAACCTTTAAAGAGGACCTACTCCCAATTCTTTTCAAGCTCTTCCAGCAAATTGAAGAAACAGAAACACTCCCAAATAGCTTTTACGAGGCACATATCACCCTGATACCCAAAGCAGACAGAGATGTCACAAAAAAAAGAAAACTACAGACCAATCTCCCTGATGAATACAGATGCTAAGATCTTCAACAAAATACTAGCAAATAGAATCCAAAGAGTCATCAAAAAGATTATACACCATGACCAAGTGGGATTCATCCCGGGAATGCAAGGATGGTTCAACATCCGCAAGTCAATCAACATAATACATCACATCAACAAAAAAGAAAAATAAAAACCATACGATCATATCAATAGATGCAGAGAAGGCATTTGACAAGATTCAACACCCGTTCATGATAAAAGCTCTCCGTAAAATGGGGATTGAAGGAACCTTCCTCAAGATAATCCAGGCCATCTACTACAAGCCCACAGCGAGCATCATTCTCAATGGGGGAAAAACTGAAAGCCTTCCCCTTAAGATCAGGGACAAGACAAGGCTGCCCACTCTCACCACTTCTATTCAATATAGTACTGGAAGTACTTGCCATAGCAATCAGGGAAGAAAAAAACATTAAGGGCATCCA
Organism: Cryptotis parvus; assembly: GCA_021461705.1. Lineage (NCBI taxonomy): Eukaryota > Metazoa > Chordata > Mammalia > Eulipotyphla > Soricidae > Cryptotis > Cryptotis parvus. Next base: position 3,411 of record JAJIBD010038579.1, read on the forward strand.
GATAGGAAGGGAAGAAGCCAAGTTATCACTATTTGCAGATGACATGGTATTATACCTGGAAAACCGGAAACTCTCTACCAAGAGGCTCCTAGAAATAATACATTCCCTATAGTAGAGTAGCAGGGTACAAAATCAATACCCAAAAGTCAATGGCCTTCCTATAGGCAAACAGCAAAAGAGAAGAAAGGGACATTAAAGAAACTATCCCATTCACAATTGCCACGCAGAAAATCAAATACCGAAGAATCAGTTTGACAAAGAATGTAAAGGATCTCTACAAGGAAAACTACAAAACGTTACTTCAGGGAAATAAAAAGAAGACCTGAGGAAATGGAGACACATTCCTTGCTCATGGATTGGAAGGATTAACATTATCAAAATGGTAATACTCCCTAGAGCTTTATACAGATTCAATGCGGTCCCTATGAAGATACCCATGATGTTCTTCAAAAGAAATTGAACAAACACTCCTGAAATTTGTATGGAAAAATAAACCCCACGAATAGCTAAAGCAATCCTTGGGGAAAAGAAGATGGGAGGTATCACTTTCCGCAACCTCAAGCTCTACTCAAGAGCAGTTGTAATTAAAACAGTGTTGTATTGGTATAGAGACAGACCCGTAGACCTATGGAGTAGATCTGAATATCCTGAAACACACTCTCAAATATACAACCACTTAATCTTCGATAAAGGAGCAAAAAAATATTAAGTGGCAGCAAAGAAAGCCGCTTCAAGATATGGTGCTGGGGAAAACTGGGCAGCTACATGTAAAAAATTTCAACTTAGACCTCCTTTTTAATGCCATGCACAAAAGCCAGATCAAAATGGATTATAGATCTCAACATCAGACATGAATCTATAAGGTACATCGAAGAAAACATAGGGAGAAACGCTCTACGACATCGAAACGAAAAAATATCTTTAAAGACGACACACCACTGACCAAGCAAATGGAAGCAAAGATAAACAAGTGGGATTATATAAAATTGAAAAATTCTGCACCTCGAAAGAAACGGTGACCAAGATACAAAGGCAATCCACAGAGTGGGAAAGGATATTCACCCAATACCCATCTGACAAGGGGTTAATATCCAGGATATATCAGGCACTGGTAGCCCTTACAAGAAAAAAACAGCCAACCCCATCAAAAAATGGGGAGAAAAAATGAACAGAAGCTTCCAAAAAAGAAGAAATTCTAATGGCCAAAAGGCATATGAAAAGTGCTCTTCATCTTTAGTCATCAGGGAGATGCAAATCAAAACAACAATGAGGTACCATCTCACACCACAGAGACTGGCACACATCCAAAACAGCAAGAACAACCGGTGCTGGCGTGGATGTGGGGGAAAAAGGGACTCTCATCCACTGTTGGTGGGAGTGCCGACTGGTCCAGCCCTTTTGGAAAACAATATGGGCATTCCTCCGAAAACTAGACATTGAGCTCCCACTTGATCCAGCAATAGCACTCCTGGGAATATACCCGAGAGACCGAAAATCACATAGCAGAAACACTATCTGTATTTTATCTCTGTGCTATTCACTATAGCTAGAATCTGGAAACAACCTAAATGCCTGAGAACAGAGGACTGGCTAAAGAAACTGTGGTTCATCTACACTATGGACTACTATGCAGCCGTGAAATTATGAAATTTACCTGCAAATGGATGGACATGGAGAGTATCATGCTGAGTGAAATTCGTCAGAAGGAAAAGGACAGATATAGAATGACTGCATTCATTAATAGGATATAAATAGATACCAGTGTTTTACTAAGTGTGGGGAAATGGTAATGGCAGATTAAAACTCACCATTGAATATACACAAAGAGACTTAAGTGATAAACTCTAAATATCTGCAGGGCTAGCCACAATGTGTAAAATAAGAGGGAGAGAGATATAGAGACAGAGAGAGAGACAGAGAGAGAGAAAGAAAGCAGGGCCTGCTGTTGAGGCAGCCTGCGGGTGGGTGGGAGGGTGGGGTACATTGGTGGTGGAAATGGGGCACTGGTGGAGGGATGGGTGCTGGAATACTGTATTACCAAGAAAGAATTGTGAACAGCTTTGTAATTGTATGTCTCACGGTGGTATATAAAAAATAAAAAATTTAAAAAAATTTATTTATTGGGCATCTTGACACATTATCTGGTCATGTGGTGAAGGAAAGCTATAATTCTTAACATTATTTTAACCATGTAACCTGACCAGTAATAATTGAAATAACCCAAAAAAGAAAAGCAAAAGGCTTGGCCAGCATCTGGTCATGTCCTACATAGCTTCCTAGGGTTTGCTCAGAATGCAGGTGGCCACACCTGATGGACTCGGTTCAGGGATTAGGGTGCTTCCACCCATTCCCCAGACTCCCGGTCAGTGGGTGTGACCCTGAACTCCAGCCACCACGGCCAACCGCCGGAAGACAGACACTCCAGATCCACAGCTGCGCAGGCACCCAGCAGCTCCGGGGCCAAGCATTAATCTTAGACTCAACATATTTTAGCACCAGGTCCTTTCAGGATCTTTCTCATTTGTACACTTCAATTATTATTCTATTTGCAACCAACTGGAGAGGTTATGCTGAATGAGGAATTATGATGTCACACTTAGAACTCACTATTAAATATTCAGATAGAGACATCATACATTGTTAGTATCCATAGGACAAGCCACAAAGTGTAATAGAGGAATGTCCATATTGTTTTCCTAAAGGTCTGGACCAGTTGGCACTCCTACCAAAAGTGGATGAGAGTCCCTTCTTCCCTGCATCCATGCCAGCACCAGATGTTCTTGTTCTTTTAAATGTGTGCCAGACTCTGTGGTATGAGACAACACCTCATTGTTGTTTTGGTTTTGCATCTCCTTGATGATTAATGATGAAGAGTACTTTTTCCTATGACTTTTGGCCATTCAACAGAGACAGCACACAGACTGGAAAAGAATATTCACCCAATGCCCATCTGATAAGAGGTTAATATCCATGATATATCAGGTACTAGTTGAACTTTACAAGAGGGAAAACAGTCAACCCCATCAAAAAATGGGGAGAAGAAATAAGAGAAACTTCCAAAAAGGAAGAAATATCCCTTAATTTTTTGCTTTAGAATCACTCCTAACAGAGGGTTGAATTCAGGTCAGCTGCATTTTTAGCATTATATTTACATTAATATGGTCAAACAATTTTCAAATACAGACCATACTCTGTGGTGCTTTGGGGAAGTGGATGTGGGCACTTTCAGTGATGTTTAATCCTGACAGTGATTGGTGGGCACTAGCATCACTATGACCTTACACAGTGCGTGTAGTAATAGTGATACAGTTTAGGACCTCACACAAGCTAGAGTGTTCTTAAGTACTGGAGATTCCTCCCCAACCCCAAATAATTTTTTTTTAAATTTTGGACCACACCAAGTGGTACTCAGGCTTCTTCTGGCTCTACACCTAGGGATAACTCTTGGTGAAACCTTGTATATCAGTGATCTAGTTGGGTTGGCCACATGTGAAGCAATGCTCTACCTGATGTACTATAACTCTTGCCCTCAAATAAACAGTTTAAGAAAAAAGTGTCAGAAATATAGCTGAACAGGTAGGGTGTTTGCTTTGCACAAAACCAACCCAAGCTTTGATCCTTGGCATCCCATATGAGCCCCAAGCATGCCAGGAGTAATTCCTTAGTGTAGAGCTAGGAGTAACCCCTGAGCATTGCTGGGTGTATCCCAACCAACCAAAAAAAAAATAAAGAATAGTAATTGGCAGTGATAACAGATAATAGAAGTCTCAAAAAATTTCTTGAATACAACTATAATAATTCCCAGAAAGCCACACAGAGGAAAAATAATCCACTATAGAAACAAAATTCCACCTAACAAGTGCAATCTTATTTCCTAATAGTCAAAGTGAGTTTCTGTAGGCCAAGTATAAGCAGCATTACATGGTTGCCTTATTCAAGTCCTTATTGCCAATCATGAGAAAATGACATTTTTTACTTGTTTCTCCTTGTCTGTTACTATTTTGGAATTTCAATACCGTATTGTCTCCTTCTCAATATAAAGGAAAAGGAAGGTCATCTGCTTATTCTTTAGAAATGACCTTCACTGCAAATTTGTGTTAAATATTCCTGTCAAACAGTCTAAAACTTTTAGGAAGATGGTTTAAATTTAGCAAGTACTCCTCTGACTTGGTACATTAAAATGCATCTCTGTATTGACCCTTACAGAACACACTTTGGGATTGTCCCTTAATTTTATTGAAATATAATCTCTTTTTCCAGAAATAAATGCTATCTTAAATTCATAACTGAAAATCATTTCTAAAATTCATACTTACTAAGTTGACAAGATACACATATTATAATAAATTCATCAAAATGCAGTCACTCTTAATTGAAAAAAAGAAGTAAAGAATAGTCAAGTTTCTGTTGATTTGGTGCCATACCCCTGGAGTAAAGTCTCTGTGCTTAGCATTGATATTTGGTGGGCATGCGGTGCCTGGGACCATACCTGGTTGGCTTCTTTCAGTTCAAGTGCCCTGTCCACTGAACTATCACTGTGGTCCCATGACTAGCCAAGTTTATTTTTTCTAAAAGATGAACATGATTGAAAAGGAAAACAGTAATATTTACTTCCCCTGAATGTAAACGTGTGGGGTCCTAATTTTTGATTAACAGTGATACTTCCCCAAAGTATAAATGTGTGGGGTCCTACATTTGATTCTGGCTCTGTGATCCATTTGCTATATTCATATTTGTTCCAATCTATCCAACTGTGCCCCTGGTGTGCTCTCAGAAGTAGAGCAGTCCTGAAAAGCAACTCATCACTTTTAGGACTCAACACCATAAGCTAGTATCAAGTACTGGTGGAAGTGGCACTGGGCCTTGAAGCACAGTTGTTAAGAATCCCCGAAATCAAAGTTTGGTATATGGAATCAATTTAGGCATACAAATGTGAATTTTAAGTCTTTGTGTCAGACAGGAAAGGTTTAAAATACAAATAATTTCTCTATATCTGGAGAAGATCACTGCTCTCTATATTCTAGTCCTGTGGTAATACAAAGAAGCCAGCTGAAGTAGCTCTAAAATTAGACTAGAACCAAATGCCCAAAAAAAAAAGAATATGTGATTTTTCCCATTACTTTTACATTTTCTGAAAACCTAGAATTGTTTCTCCCTTTGATGTCCCAAGTTTAATTGTGCATTTTGTAGTTTAACCAAAATTTTAGGGATTATCATCTGACCTCACATAAGATTGCTTTGCTTCATTATAATGTTGAGATGATGTGAAATTTTATTAGGATGAAATAGTACTATCACAATCATATATAAGTTGCAATTTAATTTGTAGAATGAGGGAATCAAATAATCAGAACTCTATTATATGCTTCTTTGGGTTATTCCTCAATCTTTATTCTGGAAAACAATTTTTCTTTTATTTCTACATACAATGGCAATATTTTTTAGTTGTCAAATAATGGTAGCTAAATATCTTGTTAGTGAATAAATTAAAATATTTAGTGGAACTTAAGATATTTGATAACAAAATGTCAGCTATAATTATTCACACACTGATTTCATATTATTTGGTAGCTAAAGATTTTCAATAAGTAAGGTTAAAGAATCAATAAATATAACAGATAAAATGACAGCATTAAATTTCCAAATCCTCCAATCATTTGTTATTGAATATTAGACTCATAAAACTTCAAACAACAATTTAAAAGTTCAGAAAAAGAAACTGAAAACCCACTGTCTTAACAGCACAATTTCTATCATGGCAAACAATTATTACTAGACACCAAAAGTTATTTGAATTCAGAAATGTAATCAATGCACCATATTGTAATATGCATTTTACATATTGAAATACTTTTGTTTGATAGTTTTAAAAGGAATGAAAGAGAAAGAGTAACACTAAGAATATAAACACACAGAGAACACAGCATATCAAATCGGATACAAAATTATGAGATAATTATGAAACTCTTGTTACATGGGTGAAATAAAACATTTTAAAATAGATCACAAAGAAAATAAAGAGAAAAAAATAGAAATTTTGTTATATTCATATATAAAACTTTTCAGGACAGAACAACATACAGTGGGTAAGGCATTGGCCTTTGTCCTTAACTTTCCTCGGTGTGGACACTGGCACTGCATATGGCTGGCCAAGTCTTGCCAGGGATAATCCCTGAGATGAGAAGTAGGGAGTAATTCCTGAGTTTAGCCATGGATGGCCTTAAGATCAAATAATAATTGTTGTTATCACAGTAAATTAAAATGAAATGTAAAACTTAGTAAAATTATGTTTAAAAAAGTTTAAAGGCATTCTAAAAACTGAGGAATATTTATCCTCCAATAACAAAAATATAGGTACCTATAGTATTTAATAACAACGTATTTTACATTGCATAGACACAAAACATAAGGAAAAATCAAACAATTCAATTATGAAAGTTATCTACTCTATTATTTTGAAATTAGCAGAAAACATGTAAGAAAAGACTCCATATTATTTTAGAGTGATTAACAGTAAAATACAGAGTTAAAAAATTGTTCATGGCTGGGTTTCAATTACTTTTCCAATACCTATTCCTCCAATGCTACACATTTCTCACACAATCTATAATTTTTTTAAGAAAATGCTCAGCAACACTAATAAAAGGAGAAAACCAAACTAACATTTCTTTGAATGTTTTTCATTTCTAAAATATCACTGTCTCTATCATTGTACCACTGTCTTCCCGTTGTTCATCAATTTGCTCGAGAGGGTACCAGTACCATCTCCATACATCCCTGTCCCAAGCAAGTGTAGCCCTAGGGCATCTGCTTGCTCCAGGGACAGGAAGAGCCTCAAACCATTCTTCAGGTCATGGAATTGAGGTCCATAATTATTACTAGTTTTTGACATAACAAAAAAAAAAAACACAGGTAGCTTGCCAGGCTCTGCTGTGTAGGTCGTATACTCTCAGTACAAGGCTCTCATCTTGAGCATTTACTGATGAAACTTAAAGGGGAAAGAAATAGAACTTAAATAGAAGAAATAGAAGCAATAGAAAATAGAAGAAATAGAATAGAAAGAAATAGAACTTTATTTGCTAAAATGTCATATTGACAAATGTTATTGTCTGATACTGTTTACTCACACGTTGGACAAAAAAAGAGGGGCAAATATATACTTGTAAAAAGTACAACTGCTGCAACCATATAGGAATCAATATTTATTTGTTTTGCTTTTTGGGTCAGGGCTTAATCCTGGCTCTGCACACAGGATTAATCTTGACTTCTGGGGGGCGGGGGACCATATTTGATGGCCAATGTGCAAGGTCAATGCCCTTCCCGCTGTACTAGTGATCCAGCCCCAAGAAACAATCTTTAGTTAAAAGTTCTATACTTAATTTCCTCACACACAAATCTGGTTTCATGGTCAGAGTCAATTTGATATTTATAACAGTGAAAAATTATAAATATGTCTGTTAAATCAATTATTAAAAACTGAATTATTTGATAATAAAATTTGCATATACAGCTAAAAGATGCAAGAGAAAAATTGTAAACGTATTTTTGTATCATTAATCCACTTCCATAAAATGAAAATGTATTTGTATATTAATAAATAGTTGTAGCCAACATTTTTGCATGGAATGAATGTTACATAAAAACATTAAACTTCCACAGTATGTTTATTTCTAGGAGCAAGCACCATGAATATGGTTCTGATAATATTTATAATAATCTATTTCTGAAGTAGTACATAATAAATAAGTAGAGAGCTAATCTTATGTTTAGATTCTTTAGTCTCAATAGTGCATAATTATCTGTTAGATCATCATGAATTAAAATAAGTTAAAATTAAAATAAGTTCTTATTACATTTAGTAAATACTTTCTTCTTCCTAAGTATACTGAGTTGAAGCATTCAGTTCTTAAAGTCTATTAGCAATCATACCTTTGCACTCTGTAGAGGAATGGTGTGGGGGGCAGTGCAACAGAATAACTGCAGTGCTACACAGAGATGGGGTGGGGCAGCAGTGCCTGGGTTAGGATTCAGGTCTCTCACATTCTAGGCATGTTATTTATATCTTGAGCTAGTTCTTCCAACCCCATAAACATGCATTCCTTATAAAATTGATCTTTATGTAGGAAACTTTAGAAACCATCAATCCTCTTTTGTTCCTAAAACATTACTGGATTTTTTAGTATCCAAAATTTTGGACACTTTTCTGATTGTAATGAACAAAGTCTTTGAAGTGCAACTACCTATAAAATTTCTTTTTTTTGTTTGCGTCTTTGACCCTATTAGGATGAGCTATATTAATTTTTAAGTATAGCATCTAAGTCTTCCACATAGCATTAAATTTGCAGGAATAATGAAGGCAACCAATTTTATTCCTCTTTAATAATGCATTCCTATATTTGCTCTTAAGGTAAGGTTAGCATTTATTTATTGATCATGATGCATTATCTACACAATGGAAGCTGCTAAGCAGTTTTCATCTCCTGTGATATTTTTAAATAATTTAGAAACTTATTTCTGTTTTCTTTTTCTCATTAAGCATGTCTTTTTTAAACATAGAAAATGTAAATGACTTATGATTTAGTTTGTCTTTATATTACCTAGATGGCATTAGTGCAAAACATAGTCAGAATTTGGATTAGCATATCTTCTGTAGCTCTATGTATTTCTGCACTGACATGCTGCTCTCTAAATATGTAGGAACAGCAAAAAATTATGAATGAATTCACTGTACTTTTACCTTACTTCTCTATCTAAATTTTACTACATACATCATGCTATCTATACATAGCCATATGTTTTAAAATTTCACCATTCACTCATGTCCAATCAATTCCGTGAATTAGAAATCTAGGTGAAGTCACCAATACAAGCCTATTAAAACTAATCTTGTGAATATCTATAATTATTTTTCTGAATATATTCTATTTGACATATATTAACTATAAATTCAGCTCTAGTCACCAATATAAGTCCATTAAAACTTATCTTGATAAGATCTACAGTTAGCCTTCTGAAAATATATATTATAGAGAAAATATATATTATATATGTATTATAGAGAAAAATAAAAATATATATATTATATATTATAGAGAGAAAATATATATATTATAGAAAAGAGAGAGAGAGAGCGCTCATGTGGAGGGTGATGAGATTGCTTATTTTATTTTCTCCATGAAAAGACATTTGAAGATGAACTGTAACTTTTAAACAATGGATTTAAAGGCATCTTTGGATATAAAAATAATGCAGATTCTTATACAGTTTGAAGAACTTTAAAACCTTTTTTCTTATCGATAATTCACTTTATAGTGCAGAGAGTATAAATTAGGTTTTCTATTGAATTTTGGTTTGAATCCCTTTTATGTTCCTGGAGCATGCAAATGCCCTGGGCTACACTAGCATGTGGCAGGACATATGCAGATGTTACTGGTGCCCGCTTGAGCAAATCTATGATAAACAGAAAGACAAGTGAAGTGATTGAATTTTGGTATCATATAAGTCATTTATTAAATATTTCATAATGCAATTTAATACTAAACTTTTAAAAAATTTTATCAGAACTTATGTAATCATATTTGTCTTGCATTATTTAATGCAAATTTTTTTAAGACAGCAGCATCTTAATACCTAATTACTTGAAATACAATTTCAGGCCTATACATAGACTTTTTATGAAGATTCAGTTTCTGAATATCTCTGAGCATCTGTTCAAAACTACCAAATAATATGACCAATGTAATAAAAAAGAGGCTCAAAACCATCACTTGATCACTTGACATCCTGTTATCTGTCGATTAGCTAGAGCAGGTGCCAGTAATATTTCTATTTGACCCTATCACGTGCCAGTGTAGCCCAATGGCATCTGGTTGCTTCAGGAATACAAAGAGCCTCAAACCATTTATTTAGGGTCTTGACAAAGAAGTCTGACCATCTTGTATATGGGCGGCCATGTGATCTTTTGACATCCCGTGGGATCCAGTCGGTAACAGCTCTAGTCCAGCGGTTGTCTCCAAATCGCATTACATGTCCAGTCCATCTGATTTTTGATGCCTTGGCAAACAAGACAGTGTCCCTGACTCTGGAACAGAGCCCTCGGCTCAAAACCATATTTACACATGAATATTATGGTTACTAAGATAGCAACAGGAGAGTTGTGTGCATCTATTTCAATATTTTCAAGACATACTAGCCTTCATAATAATTATAATGAAGAAATATATATCGTTTCATACATATCTAATGTTATAAAGAATAAAACAGTTCTAAAATAATTAGTTGGAGACCGGAGCAAGAGCATAGCGGGTAGGGCATTTGCCTTGCACACACGACCAACCTGGGTTTGATCACCGGCATCTCATATGGTCCCCCAAGCACCGCCAGGAGTAATTCCTGAGTGCAGAGCCAGGAGAACCCCAAAGTATTGCCGTGTGTAACCCAAAAAGCAAAAAAAAAAAAAAGTTGATATTGTTTTAATTTTGGAGTAAACTCACACTCTATGAAAAAGTAAACTTTTTCATAGACTTGAATTTTGGTTTGAATCTCTTTATTTTCTGGAGCAAGCAGTTGCCCTGGGCCATCAGGTATGCTGATCCAGAGACAGACATGGGGCAGAGCTGCTACTGGCTCTCACTGTGCCCAACCGCTCATGAGGTGCCCTGGAGGGGTGGCAGGTTCTAGCCCTGGCCCGCCACCCCAGCAGAGCCTCACAGCAAGCCAGACGACCCTCCACTCCATGAGGACCTCCATTTTCCACATCCGGACTTCCCCTTCGTCAGAGCTCCACCCAGCAGACCAGCCTATCAGAGCCCAGCTCATCGAGAGCCACCCTGCTGCAGTCTTTTTAATCTGGCCCAGGTATGCTGATCCAGAGACAGACATGGGGCAGAGCTGCTACTGGCTCTCACTGTGCCTAGCTGCTCATGAGGTGCCTGGGAGGGGTGGCAGGTTCTAGTCCTGGCCCGCCACCCCAGCAGAGCTTCACAACAAGCCAGATGACCCTCCACTCTATGAGGGACCTCCATTTTCCACATCCGGACTTCCCCCTCATCAGAACTCCACCCAGCAGACCAGCCTATCGCGGTTCATCAATAAATGCTGGATTTTGAGATGACTACAAGAGTATGCAACCCGCACGGCAGAGCCTGGCAAGCTACCCATGTCATATTTGATATGCCAGATACCAGTAACAATTATAGACCTCATTCCTATGACCTGATGGAATGGTTTGAGGCTCTTTATATTCCTGGAGCAAGCAGGTGCCCTTGGGGTTTACTTGCATGAGACAGGTCATATGGAGATGTTACTGGTGCCCACTTGAGCAAATCGATGCTGAAGCGGAAGACAGTGATACAGTGATAAACTCACACACACAAAAAAAAATAAATCAGATGTACTATTTATAACTTAGGATCACCAAAACATTGGTAACAGCACCAGTAAAACTGGAAGATAATTACAATGTACATTGCAAAATAAAAATATATTTTAATATCAATTGATCACTTGATATCCCATTATTCATCGATTTGCTCAAGAGGGATGTCAGTGATGTTTCCATTTGACCCTATCACGTGGCAGTGTAGCCCAATGACATCTGGTTGTTTCAGGGATATTAAGAGCCTCAAACTGTTTGTTTAGGGTCTTGATAAGGAAGTCTGACCATCTTGCAGGTGGGTGGCCACGCAATCTTTTGAATCCCATGGGATTCAATCGGTACCGGCTCTAGTACAATGGTCATATCCAGATCGCATTATTTGACCAACCCATCTGATTTTTGATGTCCTGGCAGATGAGACAGCGTCCTTGATTTTAGAATAGTGACAGAGGTCTGAACTCCGGATTCCTTCTCTCTTTTTTTTTTTTTTTTTTTAAAGAGCAAAAGTTTAATATATCAAAGATACTTTGTTGTTTGATGCACTTAATGTTGATATTTGCAACAACATTTTTAAGGTTTTTCCCCCAAAATGACAATAGCAGCTTTGTACAATATTTAAAATAACATAGTAGTGAAAAACATCTTTATACCTTATTTTCACAAGACAGCAAGCTCACACTCAACTGCTGTTTTTCCGTTGCTTTAAGACAAGCTATCAGTAATTCTAAACCAGTCTGAAGTTTATTATTCATCAATCAAATCTAAGCATTCTTAATTGCAAAAATATTTTGCAACAAGTCCTTAGTTTACGAAGACAAGACAAAGTAGATTTTATTTTCAAATTTTGTTACTGGCTTCCAGTAATCCCTTATCAACAAACTTAATGGCAAAATTCAGATATTAAGGATCAGATTTAACTCTTTGGTATAAGCATGAAACTGTTACTGATCGCTTTCTACAGCCAGCATAAACCAAGTGATCCAAGGAGCGTGAGACAACAATGAGGTCTAGCACACAATTGCAAAGCAGGCAGGAGTGAAAATGTTACGCTTGTTTTCCTTACAAGGAAAATCAACATTAATAATACACTCTAGAGAAACACATCTAACTTATTCTATTATTATTATTATAGAAAACCAAAATGTCAAACTTTAAAATGACCAAACTTAACTTATTGCCGAAATATTTTGCTGCATTTTGGCATTATGCCATAAATTATAGTATACAACCATCTGAGAATGCTTAGCTCTGGCTTGGCACAACGGGTTAACTCTTCCTTCCAATTTTTTTCATCATAAATGCCTGAACTTTTTACAAGAAATCAGAATCAAAGATATAAAACAAGGCTCTAATATAACTCTTACCATTCTGCAATGTTCCTAACACATACAAATTTTTGTTTCTGGAATTGTATAATGCTCAATTTAGCAAGCTTATAAGCTTATAAAATTTAACTTTTAAAACAAATAGTCTAGGACTTTATGGCTATTAATTTTACTATCAAAATATCTAATTTATTTAAGTAATTCTTCTAAATAGCATTTGGAGAATTCTTTGTGTATACTAAACTCAAAACTATACAAAATCCAAACTGTACATCTATGACCTGATTTTTTTAGTTTTTTTAAAACTGACCTCAGTTTTACCATTTTTGACCTGCAACTTTTTCTCATACCTTCTTTCACTAAACACTGTCAGATTTTTTACATTTGGTGGACCTTGTCCAAAGTCAGATAACAGGTAACTTTATAAACATGCAGTTATATCCAATTTTTAGAATGAGTCAATTGCCTAGAGCCAAATTTCTTGTTAAAAAGTTCAGTACTAAAGATTCACAACTCTGGAGGAATAAACTAACATCTGAAAAGAACCAAGTTTTAGATATTCCCATTAAGTCTTCAAACCCAAAACTGTAACTTGAGTATCTTTTTTTAAAAAACTAATGAAGAAAACTGCACTTATCACATCAACGCTATTAAAGGATAAGTGGCAGCATCACCTACTTATATTTAGAAGACCAAGATTACCATGGTAAAAGTGTAAAAAATGGGCAAAGGCAATGAGATCCTAAATACCACCATCATAAAAATAATCACTTTCTATCTTTCTGTCTTCTTTCTGCTGCATTAGGAACCAAAGAACTCACAGAAAGAATATTTCTGTCTGGGCCAACCATGAAATCTTTAAGAACAGATAAGTATATTCCCTGTTATTCTTTCAGGGCACATTTATACATGTTCAAAAAAATTCAAAAATAAAAATAAGGTTATTTAGCCTTGTGAATTTTGTCAAATAAGTTTCTTGAATTTGAGATAAATTCTTCAAGCAATTCAACTTTTAAAACTGAGTCATCACTCAAAAGTTTCTTTGAATGAGATCTATCCCACAGTCACAAAGCGGCTTCCTCCTTTGTTGAACGAGAGAGTCGCTCTTTGTTCCTTTAGGATCCCAAACCGCTCATTCAAAGTCATTCCTGTCTGTTTTCCAACACTATTTATGTCAAATTGTATAGGGACACCTTTAGGAACTTTCTTTACATCAGACTGCTCCCGTTTGGTCAAAAATGAGGGTACAGCAGTACGTGTTAATCGTGGTTTCTGTGTTACTGGAGATGGCACTGCTCCTGGATTGTCAATAGATACAGTCAAAATTCCTCCATTTGTGGTAGAAGTACGCCACTGACGTGTTCTCTTTGCTACTACATCATTTAGCAGTTGTTCTGTGTTCAACTGGGCCTGAACCTTCAGGCCTCTTCTGAAAAAGAAAAGTTGCCTGACTAGTGTCCTTCTGATGACTTAATTTATTTCCACTCCTGGTAAAGTTGGCTGGAATGTTATTTTT